>JAPYZN010000897.1:0-25077 GCA_030522865.1 Psyttalia lounsburyi
TACGAAATATACTATTTCGTCTCTGGCCCCGAAAACCGCGATCTAACCGAACGGAGTGAGGTTAGAATCGCGGATTTTCGGGCGCCAGGGACGAAAAGTCACTATTTAACCCAGAGTATTATGTGACAATATTTCTATTCTAACAAAAGATTGAAATCCACAAAATTTGAATATTTTTATGTACATTTTTTCGGTCTGAACTTGGACAATTTTTTTTAGGCATTTTAGTAGACCAATTGCAAAACTAAAAATATTCAAAATTTTCAAAATTATTATGAATCAGAGAGAATTACAAGAGTAAGGTACGCACTCGTTCTCATCCTCACCTTACCCTCCCCATTCTCGAATTCCCACATCATAAAAAAATGCCCAAATAGCGGAATTTAAAAAACTGGGGTTCCCGCAGGAGAAGGGAGTGTCCGCACGCAACTCAGCGCAGTTCACCCAGACCAAGGGTCTATTCTCAGAGGATCTTAAATCTGTAGACCACGTCACAGAAACAACCTTGCATTAAAGAAATGGGGAAAAAAGAATCGAGGGGAGAGGCAAAAAGACACTGGAGCGGAAAAAGGGGAGAAAGTTCGTTGCGATCGGTTGGCCCAGTTTCACAAAAAGAAATAAAAGGAATATAAAACGCGGATGATGATTATATCGATTGAAAACTCTGAATACCCCTCCTTGGTTTCGACTGAGTGCCCGTTATAAAGGGAGAATTCTATAAGTACGAAATATAATCCCATGAATATATAGTTAGAATCTATGAAATCCGATTATGGAAGTTGATAATTCTTAAAATGCATCAAATTCTCCTAATAATTGATAAAAGCCGATTTAAATCGCCCACCATGTAATTTTTTTGTCCGAATAATTGCTAGAGTACAGAAAAAAAATGGTAATTCTTAATTCGTAAGTCGGTAACATGATTCAATTCCCAAAAATATAATCAAATCGATAATCTGTTCTATTCTCAATTGGAGAATGAAAAATGTCCAACGAAAAAAAAAAACGTTGCCATTGATGATATTCAATATTCTTCAACTATCAATTTGGATCACCTGAATTTGATTTTGTCCGTCGCTTAATCCCGCCCCCCCCACCCCCCCCCCCCCCCCCCCCCCCCCCCTCCCTATCATCATAGGTCCGTTGAATAGTTCTAAAACTCCACCAATGAGACATGAAAAATCTTCGGTCACTGTCTGCGCCATTTTACGACTCTGCAGAAAACCGGTTCCCAAGAGGCTTCGGTTTTCTTCGCAAAAAGGAAAGAGGAAAAAAATAAACACACCGAACGAACATTGCCGGAGCTGCGCGGTGTTCTCTCGCACACGGACGCCGTGGAATGTTGATTTTTGCCTCGTGTTACCGCTGGGAACCTAACCTACATTATTATCACGCTGTGGATAGACCGAGATGATGCTGGATGAATAGTTGAGCCACACGACCAGGTCGTTATCGAGAAATAGCAGGAGCAAAAAGAGGGGGGGGGGGGGGGGGGGGAAACCCCCAAGGGAAGAGGAATTAACGAGGCCCGCCCGGGGGCTCGTCACTTTGAAAATAAATTCCGAGGAGAAATGAATTATTTTTGTAAATGTAACAGAGGGTATAGGGTGTAAAAGGGAAGAAGCAAAAAAAGCCCAATGGGCACGGGTCCTGGCATGGTCGAAAATATTTTTACTACGTCTACGTGACGAGAATTCGTTTGGCTGTTTTATTTGGAGAACCAACTGAGGGCCATTAGCAAGCGGTTTTTGTTCTCACTAACCTACAGCACTGGCTCATTACCATTTTTCAATCGTGACTGTCATTCCAATGTCTGTTACCTCGTTTTTGCTGGGGTTGAAGGATTGTTAACGATGACTGAGGAAATCTAATCGCAATTAATCGAATGATACTGCCCCAGTGAAATTGTTTGGGAGGGACGTTTGTCAGGGTGACGAGGGATCTCCTGTTCGCCTGTCGTCTTTGAAAATGTCTCTGGAGGTTTGGGGGTTCGAATTATCCACTCGTCCATTTAATCCCTAACACCATTTGTCCATTGACGGATTATTCGATTGAGTGATTGAGGGCTTGTTTTGCGAATAAATTCATCGATTGATAGCTGCAGATGTCCTTGTCTAGAACGATTTTAATAGTATATTTCGTAACAAGTGAAAAAAAATGGTTTTTGACGAGTGGGAGGTTTCTATCACGAGCCGAAGGCGAATGACATCCGACAAGTCAAAAACCCCTTTTTTCACGAATTACGAACAATATTTTTCATCTCAATGTGACGAAAAAGTACTTTTCAGACACAGCGTGACGAAAAGAAATTATCATTTATTCAGTGCAATGCTTGGGGTTTTTATTGGCTACTCGAATTTTTTAAGAGGTTTTTATGGGCAGACTCTTCTTCGCACACAGAAAACCGTTTTTTGCACTCGGTTATTGCGCGTAAAAAGATTTTTTTTCTGCGCGAGTTCCAGAAAGGTCGGAGATCGGACGTAAATTGTTCCGAAGCCGATACCGAAATCAAAAATTTGATTTTAAACTTAGAATTTCGAATTACGCCTTATGACAATCTCCAATTGAGAACTAGATGCAATTGTAATCGTAGTTAAGTGTGAAAAATTTGGGCTGAGGACTTTCATAAGTCTCAACTCGACACGTTTGCAATTTTCAATTCAGGGCTTAGCAATATCTGAAATTCAGACTTCCTATTCTCAATCTGAGAGTCTTAGTTTTAGCCTTATTTTAGGTAACAATGCCAATCGGCTTAAGGAAACAAATTATTACACTACTTGCTTATTTATGAGGTTGTTTTCGCTGATTGATATTAAAAATACTGAAAACATTTACACGTTATTATTATTATTATGTATGTTTTTGTTTTTGGTAACTATCATTTTTATCAAAAAATGTTAGAGTAAATTTAGTAAGTTTTGTAGAGATTTTGTAAAAAATTTTGTTCTGAAACATTGTAATTAACCGCGGGACAGGGAGGGGGGGGGGGGGGGCAAAATGGAAAAGCCCGAGAGGGTATACATGATGAAATAAAATTATTATTACTGAAACCATTTATTAAATGTCCTGTGACCGGCTGTGTGTCGATGTTAAGACTATTTACGATTGTTTTTTCTCCATGTAATTGTCCATTATAACAAAATATCCTTCTTCTATGACAACATCAGTGGTATCTTCTATTGTAGTATTGATATTGTGGTATCGTTCCGTAAAAGTTTCCCCGAAATTAAGAAGAAAAAGAAGGGAGGAACAAAACACTCCTCCGCATATGATCCATCATCCTCACGTCGAAAATTTCTCTGAATAATCCATAAGATTTTGGTTACGCATCAACCGTTTGGAGACCAGAATTTACAGTTGGAGGATTGAGGAAAAAAAAAATGCGGGTCACGAGGTTGTTATTCTTTTTTTCCTCGTACACACGAAACCGGTTGGTTTTCGGGCGTCTCGAGTGACTTTCGAAAATTCCTGGAGAAGAAGATGACGTCGTAACCATACCAGACCTCTCATGGACAAGCAGTTTTCCCCTCCCCCTTTCCCTTATGTTTATTCAGTGTAAAACGTGTAAATAGGGTGAACAGTTATGTCACTCGACGATAACTCATTCGTTTCTCTGTATCTTTTAAGTCTTGTGACCGTGAATTGTCTCGTGAGGGGAGGTAATTCAACATTGTGTCATGGTTATGAGAGAGATTTTTATCGGGGGGAAGTGTTATGGCGGTTTATGAGGTTTATTATGTGTGAATGAAGCGGGGAGGTGTCATGAGAATTACAAATGAGGGGGGGGGGGGGGGGGGGGGGCAGAAATTTATGGCACTGTTAGACAATTACTCCTGAACTTAAAAAAAAAGCGTGTGATTTCTAACAACCCCTTATTTACATAAAATCTTACTATAATTAAAAACCTTCTTCCTAAGGCCATGATACAATCATAATTGCATTAGAATAATTAACAATTGAAAATTTCAATTTAATGCGCCAACGTTTCGAGTTCTGGACGCAGTCCATCAGGGCAACTTTATTTTATCTATAAATTAAAAATATATGGTCTATCCGCTAGTTTTTCGTGACCTACGTGCGATAAAAAGGTATTATAGCCACAATGTAATTATTTAAGCTCATCGTAGTAAAACTTGGAATTACCCTAGCATTAGGATAAAGAACCCTGTGACGTACTCTGTATAAGGTCACGAGCCATACATTGAAAACATGAATTATTATTATTATTAAAAATATATGGTAAGAATTCATCGGAAAAAGTACATTTTATGCGATATTTTAACGGATTTTGTTACTGAAAGGTCACCTGAATTTTTAAATATTCAGTAAAATTGTCATTCTCAGGTCTAGGAGAAAATGAATATTATGGAATATTTTGAGAATTCAGGCATTTAACAAGAATTCAATTTTCAATTAACTGAACATTTTCGATGATGATCTCACACGAAACATTCAATTCTCCTCAATTTTCAAATTAAATTGAATAAACTCACAAGACTGCAAAAAAAATTTAACAGTGTAATGTTATAAAGTAAACAACACGCAGTAAAAGGGATTTTTTTTTAAAGGAATCCGAATAAGGAATAATTATGCATGTTTTTTCATTTTTTTAAAGCAATCATAAAATTAAGGGAATTCTGTGGTATACTCCTATTGGCCCTCGTTAATTTCGCCGTACTCTCAAGTAATTATTAATTTCCAAAACTCGTTTCCAAAAATTTCCAAAACTCAAAAAAAATGATAATCACTTTTCAAGGGGTAGACTGGCCCTCGAACCAATTGCCACTGTCCTCAATATATATACGATTCAGTATTTTTTAAATGTTATATTCGAGCCATTTCCGATAATTGGCCCATATACCCTTCCGTTATTTCCAATTCCTCTCTTTTTCCATACAGAACCTTTCGAGCATTTTCCGCATTAACGTCCATCTCTGGGCCCTGTCCCAAGTGTAATAAAATCTCAGAAAATACAAAAACCGCAATGAAACCTCTTCCACTGCACTGTAAAAAAAATAGGATATTTTTCACCTAGGGAGGAACAGTAGACAAGTTGTCCTCACAGGCAGAATTACGACCCGAGCCGCAGGCGAGGGTTGTAAGCACGTGGGGAATGCTCGTTTGATTCTTCTCCCGGGGGTTAAATATGATTTTTCTGTTAAAATGGACCAAAGGGGGCGATAGAAATGGTCACTTTTGGTCCATGTAGGCAGAAAAAATATAATTTTACCCATTCAATATTCTTCAGGCAAGGATTTGAAGCTAGATTTTGTGTATAAATTTCTGTCAATTCATTATATTGCTGGGTAGAATTATAGTTTTTTCTCAGTGTGACAACCTCACCCTCAATATCCACTTCTCCACTGACGTCACAAAATCCAAAATTCCCCTCTAACGTCAGAAAATAGATTGTCAACGATTTTTCCCTCCAATTATTCTCGCACCCTCAGGTGAATAGAACTGAGGAATTCCGTACTTTTAGTTAGTCTTAATTTCATATTCATAAGCAGAGTTTGTTTACTTTAAATCTCCACTCGAAGAGGGCAATAAATTTAGAACTGTCAGGTTGCTCGCCAGTTGAAACCTTAATTTGTGAGTAAACATCAGTTTCATTTTATGTAAAATCTGTGTGCGTACTTTGCTCATTTATTCATCGGGAATCCAATAAATTGTTGAACAATTTGTTCAGAGGTCATACTGGGACGGAGCCGCTTACTGGGATAAACGCGGTACGATTGAGAAACTGATGCTGATGAGTGTTCAAAGATCCCGTCGTTAATGGCTAGGGCAGTTTGTTGGGAAAAAAGTCTGAACCACAGGGAAATACAGTTATTTGCAATTCTTAGGCGGTTCATTGCGACAACTCGTGATTTCTTGAGTACTAGTAAATCGGCGATGTATATACCGATTTATTCCTTCAATTTAGATACACAGATTGTCAATAAAATCTCTGTCTTGTAGTCTTATTTGGATAAATCTTGCTCAACATCAGTTGGAAGTTTAACGACAAACACTCAAAAGATATTGGCACATCTGAACAACGGTTTGACTTTGCTCTCGCTCCCTGGAGCGAATATGATGATTTTTGTTTTTAACGTCACGCGTTTAAACTCCACGGAGGTATATATTTTATCTTTTTCCTAATATCAAAAAGCTCTGTTCTTCTTTTTCTGTTCAGAAAAATTTTAGATTTCCTTCAGTTGATAGAGGAAGAAATGATCTTTTTTAATATTAGGAAAAAAAAATTGTCGCCAGCTTCAATAAAACGGAATAAATGATTTTTTTCTTGTATACACGCTCCTACGGGATTGATTCACCGATTGGGAAAAATAAGAATACAGGGCATTTTCTCTAGTCCGAATTTGAATAGCCAACGTGAGTTGGTACGAGAGAGTTTTTAACGATGCAAAGAGGATGTCGTTCAGTCAGTTACCAAAAAATAATTTGTTAAATATTTCTGCGTGTGGATAAACATTCTTAACAGAGCAATAATCGTTGGCAGATCAACTTTTCAAGATTTGTCCTCTTTTACTCATCGCAGATCAGGAGTTATTGTTGTTTAACGAGTCAACATGTGTTCTCAAAATGTTCAACAATTATCTATTCGTAGCATCGCTCGAATAAGAACATGATAAAGAAATTGTAATTGTTATAGAGAAATGGCCACTCACCCCATTTGTCCTTCACCGATGACGGAGTGAGTAGAGGAAGACATCGTTGAAGAATCCTTATTTTCATCTGCAACAGAAACAATTTCATCATAAGTATGGGGTTTACTTGCACAGTTAAAAAATACATCAAATTTCATCGATAGTTGCCAGCTGATCTTTACGAATATGGGAAAGGAGACGATTCAAAGAAAAATCATGAAACGTTCGCTTTCACTGAAAATTCAATGAAACGGAATTTTGGCAGTAGGCAGGCGAGAATTCCTGAACTTACATGAATTTTTAATTAAATATGAATATTCAGTGCTGCCTTACACTGAATTTTCAATGAAATCTGAAATGTCATGATTTCTCCCTAAATCGTCTTTCATCTCCCCACCCTAAAAATTAAAAAAAAAATCCGATTGAATTTGATCGTTTTCTGTTAATTTTCAGTCAAAAGTACAAGGTCACGCAGACTGGAGAGACAAGTGACGATCCGGAGTCTGTAACAGCCAAACTATCCATGGCTGAGGAATAAGAATTTACACCAATGATCACTGCAATAATACCTCTTATAATACGAAGTATCAGAAAAATTGAAGGTGACATAGTTTTCATGCACAATTATTGAGCCAAAATTGACACTGCTCAAGTTATCATAAAAATTTTCTCTCAAAAATTCTTGAAAAAATGTTGCACAGATTTCAGACAAAAATCCAGTATTTTTTTAATTTGATGAAGGTTTAAAAAAAAATATTGCCGAAACCCGGGATCGAACCGGGGACATTTAGATCTTCAGTCTAACGCTCTCCCAGCTGAGCTATTTCGGCAGATGCGGTTGGGCAGAATTCTTCGCGAGTCGTGCACATTTTTCCAAACATATCCACAAAAGTCTCACAAAAAAATTTTTTTCATAAAAATATAAAACTTACCGAATGCACTGGGAGGCTCCGGTAGCGTCAGCCGCTCCAGTGTTTCCCTCACTTTGTCACTCACCACCTCATGTCTCCTCCATTCATTGATTTCGCGCCTGAGTGATAGCACTGGCTCGTCAATTTCATCGACATTTCCTTGAAATTCGACTCGCTCATTATTTTCAGTGAAATCAAATGGCTCGTAACTCCTTTTCAGAGGTGAACGTCCCCTCAACTGGCCTCTCAAGCTATTTTTATTTACAAAAACTCGGGGGGTTCTCGATGCCAGGCCGAGTGTTTTGTTTTGTTGTTGTGATGACGGTTTCCCGCGTTTACGTGGACAACCGGAATTTCGTGTTTTTGCGGCCATTGAAAGCATGATTTCGGGAAAATCGAACGTGCGGATATCCCAAAGCAGTTAGCAATCATTGCAGGCGCATTTAGTCGTGTTTATGGCTTTTTGTTATTTGTTTTTTATTGGGGAAAGTGGAGAGCGGGATCCGGTACTAACGCACGCTCGAGCGTCTGCGGTACAACTAACGACATCTCTCGAATCGCCAAGTGTGCGGACAGTGTCCACTAGAGAGCGGTGAAGTCAACTTTACCGGACCCGCGATTATTCGAATACTGTCGAGGACCGAACATTGAAATCTCACTGGGCCGTATTAAAAATGTTTAAAAAGTTGAAAATTCATGAACTAATGCTAATCTAATTTTTATTCCAGTAATACTGAATTTAATTTCACCAGAATTCACAGAGAAACGTAAAAGTCTTCGACGGATGAAACTACGTATGGATTGACTCTCGTTATCCTTTTTCTTTAGGTTTAAGATTTTTTTTTCAAAATGTTCTTTTTTTTCGAAGTCCTAATTCCTGGAGAATTCCGTCAATTTTCAATCTAATCGGAAATTGTGTTATTGTCCCTCCTGAAGATAATCAAGTTTAATAAATTTTTATTTTTCCCGTTTCCGTGGAACCTCCAAATATTCGATAATTCAGATAATCGTAATTGACCATGACAACTCAACTTCAATTACTCGATTGTTACCAACCATTTAACGGACCCCAATCGTCATCTGTTGAGTCCTGTTCTGTTTATAACGGATCCCACCGGACATCTGTTGAAGTCCGACCGTTAATAATACGTTTTGCACCTGTAGATTACGAACATACGGAAAAATCGATGAAAATAACGACTAATTGCTGGTTTCCCCGCGTTTTTCGTGAAAATTTATTCAGCCACAATTTCAGTTCCTGGAGGGAGTCGTTTGTACACATCTCAAAGGGTCATCATATTTCTATGAAAATGGTCGTACTAGAAAAAAAACAACAGATGGACACCAAATATTTAGGACCAGCAAAGTTAACTGAGGTTTAGCAAACTCGATCCAGCCATTTAATTTTCGAGTTAACTCTCTTCGATTGGAATAAAATTGGCGGTCGCTCAGTAACCCCCGTCGGGTTGGATTCAGTTTAAACATACCCCACGACTCATGGAACGTACTTCGAAGCTATTAATTAAAATGTCGTCTTTATTTTCAATTGCAGCATCCAATTACTGTTGGTAGGTCATCGGTTACGTTTTTATCGGCTCCATTCCGACACGAGTTAACTGATCGACTGACAACGGCAGGCCATGTAACAAAACAATCAATTATAAATAAACTATGAATTCCTAAATTATATAAATGCGTACCTAAACTATCCTAACTCATTCTCAAATTGTCTAAATTAGTCTCATTGCAGAATTGATTAGTCACCTGCAATTAGACGTGCGTGAACCTAACCACTACGCGTCGCTCACTCTCCAAACGTGGCGTTGTTGTTATTATTGTTAAGCTTACTATCACTGCCTACATGTCAGTACCAGCAAATGTTTCAAAATCTGGAATAAGAAATTGACGTTATCGTAATTTTTTTTCAGTTAGAAATGTCGAAAAATGATCCATCCAAAGATGATGAAGAGTATTGGAACAGCAGTGAGAAGCACTCGTTCAGTTTTGACCAAAATACTGAGGTAATAATCCACTCAATCCAATAATTGACGAACATCTATTACGACTAATTGTTTATTACTGAGTTGGCTGGTATTTGGACCGAGTGCAAATGGATTTGATGTAATATGAAATTATTTTCAACAGATAGACAATTTATTTGGCATCTCCAAGAGTGGCACAGCTCAATTGAAAGCAGGAATCTCAAACATCGAAATCTCTGAGACTTATTTCAAGTCCGATAATGTCCCATCAGACTCAAGGCCTTTGTTGTCAATTATTTCGGAGGCTACTTTGGCAGCAAGTGAATATTTACATTCAGTTTCTAATTTAGTTCTCCCGGAAAAATCAGGAAAATCATTTGTGCAATTGTGGAGGTACCCCAATCTCCGATGATTTTGACGTGAAATATCATTGTAATTTTTATAGCTGAGAAAATTTTTAACACAGACTATTTTTTTATGTTATCTAATTTCGGTGACTCCAGAAATAATGAGATAGTTAATGAGTAGATACAATTATTCAATTCAGTTACGAAATTTTTATGGATTTCACCTGAAGCAATTCTATAGAAAATATAGAGGAAAAATAAGTCGTATACAAAAAAATTTGGCCACTAAATATTTTGTTTTGAATACTTCAATGAAAGTAGTCAACAGCTGATGGAAAATTCAATAAAAATCCAATAGAATTCTCTAAGAATTCCCCTTGATTTTCCATAAAAAAAAATTGACACGTCATTCTGGGTGAATTGCGGAGCTACTTTGATCATTATTAGAGAAAATTGAAATTGATTCCTAATTTTGAATCAGCTCTAGACTTTTTATAACGGAAGATTTAATTAGAAATTCTATAGGTTTTCAATGTTAAACTATATTTCTGGAGACAGTCATTCAATTCTTCTCCATATTTTAAACTTTTCGCTTCAGTTCTCGAGGTAGACACGGTCTACCTTTCCGAGGAGACCCCAGTGGTGGACACCACGATAACTCTACGGAGGATTCTCCTGGGTCAGCCCTTTTCCCTCGAAAAATACAAGTCACTTGTAAACAAGACAGCCCTACTGGATGCAGCGATCTCTTCCGGCAATGGCGATGCAATTCTCATCATCGTCCTCTTCATCACTAAGACCTTAAAATCAGCGCTGGTTCAACGACTCCTGATGACGAGGCCTGACGCAATGAATATCTACATCCACTACCTCTCGACGAGACTCATGATGAATGAAATCACAGACCTCCTGGCCATGCAGGGCAGAACCATCGATGCCGCCATGACGAACCTCAATGTCATCATCAAGAACACGAGGGACGAGACCAGATTACTCCAGAAGCTTATCAAGTGTTACAAGACTCAGTTCATCAACTCCCCGGAGTGCAGGGAGACCCCATTCGTTCAGAATTATATCAAACTCCTGGAGTGGAAGGCGGCATTGAAGAACACAAAATTGCTTGAGGATTTTGAACCGAATTCATCAGTTCTGGACTGCTTGAGGTATTCTTGTAGGGAACATTATGGAGCGTCGGAGGGGACTCTTGTGGCACCAGCTATGCTACTCCATCAGCATGAAATCACGCCCAGACAGTATCAGAAGATCGCCCTGGAGTCGAGAGTCAGCGTCAAAGCTTGGGAGGATATCGATGGTCTTTTGTTGTCCAAGGTAGTCAAATTGGGGATTTTATTCTTCTGATGCAAACGGTCTTATCCCCCCCTTTTGCTACGGACATTTGTCAGTGTTGAAAACACAGATTTTTAATTTTTAATTTGTTGTTGAGCAATTACTGTGGGAGGTGAAAACAGATGTGTTGAAGAATTTGATAACTCGTTTGAATTTATTTTTTCTAATGTTGCAAATAAATCTAAAATCTAAAAATTCTGAAGAAAGAATTCATGAAAATCTCATGAGCCCGATAATAACTGTTGATTTGCTGGTGAAATGCTCTTAGAAATTTTATCAGTAGTGATCAAAGGGAAATTCCTCACTAGAATTGGCCAAAATTGTTGTTGACCAATTCTAGGAGAGAATTTCCCGTTTACCCAAAATTTTTCGATCACTACTAGAAAAATTGATTAAAATTTGATATTATTGATTAATTAGTATTTAAGTAATGGAAATTTCTTGTAATTGTAATTATAACATGATCGTAGTAGTTCAACAATCAATGAATTTGTAGGGATGGCTAGGGAGTCAAAAATTGCAAACAAATCTCCCAATCGAAGATGTCTTGAAGATTTTGAGTAAAGGAGAAGCACCAACAGCGGTTCTAGATAAATTCTTGAGATACGTGGACAGTGTGGAGAGGAGATTGCACCTCGCAAAGACATTTTCCTGTCCGAAGACAGTTATCGAGGTAATAGAAAAAATTTCTAATAACTCAAAACTATTCTGAAACTTCTGAATTTTTTTGTAGTCACTTATTCCGTTTTTATTTTAGATTCTGGGAACACAGGGAGATCGAACTTCTTTGCTGGAGTATCGAGACACTCTTGTCCCTCAATCGGAGGCCTTTTTCCTTGCCGAAAGAACCCTCTCGTCTCCCACGATTCGTTGGAAATCGTGAATAAGCCAAAGCACAATCGATGATCTAATTAATATAATTAGTAAACTGCGACAACTCGAATTTCCAATGATAATTTTTGCGGAATATCTTGGACTCCCAGTCCAAAGGTAACTTGTTGAAATTTAGATTATATTTTTTTATTTGAAGATAAAAAAACAATTAATAAAATTCATCTATTATTTTAATAGTTGTTTTCTCACTTCTTAAAATAGCTTTACCCATTACGAACTTCGCTTCAAATTTTCATATTTGTAGTTTCTTGATTTTTCAAATAAATTGCATAAAGAACATTTATCTACTGCAAGATATTAATATTTTCACCTAATAAATAACTAAAGACAAAATTAAAGTAACACAAAATTACAGTTTCACATCTAATCAGTTTTCTCAAATTATGTGGTATTCAATATTTTTTGTATTAACTGTAAGGGTTGAACGACATGACCAGGAAACCTAAATACTAATAAAGATTCCAATATTTTATGAAAATTGCATCTTTATTTCAATATATAGAAAATGTAACAAAACGTGATGTTAATAAAGTAATTTTGTCATATAATGAAAGAAAAAAAAATATGGCGATGCATGTAATTAAGATGAATACATGAATCCTTTTAAAGAACTCCAGTTTCTTTATATCTTCTCATCAAAAAAACTCCTGAAACTATCTGAGTATACAAGTGACCGATCCGTATAAAAAAAATAAAAAAAAATACGCAAGAAAATAGGGAAACGAGTCGACTTTACTTTGACTCCAATTCTAGTCTTCTAGTATAAATAGATGAATTTTCGTGATGACCTATTGTAGTTATTAATTTACAGAAAAATGGTTAGAAAAAATCTCTTACGATCGGTTTTCATCGCATGTCGAGATGTACAAACGCCGGCGAAATTTAAATGAATGTTTTTTTGAAATTCTAGAAAGTTTTGACCTGCAAAGGATTCCAAGTGAAATCCTTACATATTTGGATTAGGAAGTTTGTACCGAAAGAAAAAAAGTCCATTGAATGCTTTCTGGAGAATATTTTGTAATGAACTACTAAGCTAACAGAAAATTCAATAGAAGTTCGACAGAATTTCCTCGGGAATTCATTAGAACATTTTATGCAGTTCTTCTGTACGTGACGGCTAACTTTTCTCTTGGAAAAAAATTGTCACGGAACTTCCCGAACACGTGAAAAAACCACACAGAGATCCTTCTAGGACGCTCTTAGGGAATAATTCTATCGAGAACTCTAGAGATTCATCGTATATAATGTTAGTATAATTTCTATATGAAACTTGTATACACATTCTGAAATTCCATTAGAATAACTACGATAATAAACAAGAACCATCAAGATTCATTGAATTGTAAGAATTGTCCAATGCTTATAGAGAATATAGGAATTTCTACACATGAACTGTCTCCAGAAATTATCCAAAAATCATGTATACCTTACAGAATTCACCCTATCAAAGAATGATTCCGCAAGCATATCTAACAGAAAATTTCTAAGATTTTTCGTATCTGCAATTCCAACCGTACGTATGAAAAATTTTAATTGCAAAAAATCAACTGAAAAAACTAGCGCCTTCTCTACGAAACTCTTCTTAATGTCTATTGGAATTATATAAGAATTCTATACTAGGTCTATTGAATATTCTATAGAATGTTATTAGATTTAGATTTACCTGTGTCCCATAAAATTTTGCTTTCCCGAAATTTTTCAGCATTAATTCTCTAAGTTTCTTCATGCCGCATTTCATTTTATTTTGCATTGCAAAATCCAAGTGAAAAAAAATTGAAAATTCATGCCTAAACATTTCAATAGATAAAATCTCAGAGACATCAAAATTTACGGACTTCATACAGACTAATCAAAACGAATATAATATTTCCAAAGAAGCATGGCTATACAATTCTTATAGTTTTCCAGAAAATATTCCATAAAATTTCCCAAAAGCGCTACTTTTTTAATTGAATTCTGTCCTACACGTCATCAAAACAATCGCCAAAAAACCTCGGATCCCCATTTTCTTGCTGCTCCACCCCTTACGAGCTAGTCGGTGGTCTGTTCCCCAGAGTGGGTAGCGGTTGAGTGACTGGTACTTGATAAGGAAAGAACCCTGGCGCTCCCTGAACGGGGTACCAGTTCTCCTGTCCCCCAGCAGGATTAACATTCGAATAAACTCCAGGAGGAGGAAAGACGTACTGAGGATACATTGGTGACATGGGTGGCTGGAAATTCTCGACCCCAGTGCAAACATAATTACCAGAGGCCTCAGCGTGTTCCTGATGAGGTGGCATGAATCCAACAGGATAAAAATTCCCACCTGTTGGATAATATCCCTGTCCCTCATTGGAATAATAAACCTCATTGTAAACTGGCTGCTGCGGATAGCTCCCCTGGAACGGCGGATTCCCTGGATGTGGTGATCCCTGAATAGTCCCCTGAACCGGTCCCTGAACATTTCCAGGATTCTGATCCCCCTGGCTCCTCCTGAACGAGTGATTATCACCCCTCAAGTTGCCATCTCTTGTCTTCTGATAATCTTGGACGGCATTATTCCTCTCGAAATTACGTCCGCGATTGTCGGCCTTTTTATTATTATTGTTGCTGTTATTATTGAAACGACTTGGATTTTTTCTTTGATCTCTCATGTCCCTCTGGTCCCTGAGATCCTTATCCTCCCCACCGAAATTCTTTCCCTTCTGATAATCGAAAGACGAATTACCTCCGTTATCCCTTGGAAAGTTCCCCTGATCCTTGCGGGGATAATTGCCCCTGAAACTGCTACGACTCTCGGAGCTCATTCCGGAGTTTCTGCCAGAGTTCCTCTGGTCAGTTTGATCGGTTCTTCTCTTGCCTTGGTAGCCAGCTCTGCTGTTCTCATTCTCTCTTCTTGGGGGGCTTTGGATACTCGGGGGGGGCTCAGCTGGGACAACTGGTGATACCATAGGCACAACATTTCCTGAACAACCAACAAATTATCATGTAATTTGAGAAACTCAACATGAGTGTTTGTTAAAAATTATTTACTAAAATTTCTGATTCATTTTTCGACAATTTTGATCTCATACTATGGTTCCTATTGTATTCTTTGTCTTATTGTTAATCTGGTGGTAAAATTTCATTGTTATACTCTCATTTTTTTACTTCTTTATGAAGTTTAGTCATTTTTTCTACAAATGAAGAAAAAAAATACGTTCACAATACTAAACTTTACGTGTCAATAAGCAATAATGCAAAGGAAAAACATTGAATTTTCAAGCTTCAATTCGATCATTAATTTGTGAGAAATTAGAAGAAAAAATATTACCTGGAGGTACATAAGCCAGCGAAGCCGCTGTCGCAAAAGGTAACGGTCCCGGTTGCCATATATTGCCAGACCTGTACAATGCAATCCCAAGATTGTAAAAGAATCTCAGAGTGACTGGATCTGAATAAGGCAGATCACTTCCATTGATATCACTGCTGCTCGTAGCATTGACGTTAACTGGATGATAGGGTCGCTCTTGTCCTGGAGGAGATGCATTGTCCTGTCCATAATACTGGACTGGATACATTCCTTCGGAGGGCACACACACGACGGGGGTTGCTGCATAGATAGCCGTCATCGTTTGTGATTGAGCGTAGTACGGCTCTTGCTGGGATGGCTGGGTCGTCTGCATAGGGTGTACCAGTCCCGGAGGGGGATTGACAACTTCATTAATCTGGCCAGGAGGATGAACTTGGAAGAGTCCTTGAGACTTCTCGAAATTCTCCATTTGGGGGATATTATTATTGACGGCCATAGGATTGTTGTTATTCATCATTAGATTGTTGTTGTTCCCTGGAGAGACCGAGGGCTTGGGATTGTTAACATCTTCCTTTCCCATTCTAGGATCGTTGGGGGTCGTAATCATAGGCTGAGGATTGTCCAGGACTATCGAGACTGGTCGAACCTCAATTGTATTTACGAAATTATTGTTGCGGTAGTTGTCGACTGAGGTGAAGGGTTCCAGGATCACTGCCGGTGACGGGCAGCTGGAATCCTCCCATTCTGAGTTGGGGGATTTTTTGGGGTCCCGGTAGTCGTTGTTGTTGATATTGTCCAGAGTGTTGTAGGTATCCTTGGGCTTACGAGTGGACTGGCTCCATTTGTTTCTGTATTTGGGCGAGTGATCGTGAAGGAGATTTCTTCGAGGACTGATCACGCCCAGGGGAAGGTGGGCTTTGCGAGTCGCCAGTAGGGGCTTTAGCGCATTGAAGGGAACTGTCTTCTTCTCTCCAAGTTCCTCGATGAAAACCACAACTGGGCCATTGTCCTTACTCATCTCTTGAATGTGACCGATCAACAGAGCTGGGACCTTTTTTGGGAGTTTCGTTGGGGTTTCCTGGAGATTGCCATTTGAATCTGACGTAGGGGGCTTGTTGGTGTTGTTGTTATTAATTGCATTGATGTTCTCCTTGTTGTTATCCAACTGGACGAGACATTTAGCTCCAATTTGGAGCTCTGAGTCGTTCCAACGAGTCCAGCCCGTGCAACGAACCTCTTTGCGCAGTTCGTGCCAGATGTCGAAGTCAATGTTTCGATAGATGCTGGGGTCCAGGGCCTTCGCGATACGGTAGGGAAACGGGGCCTTCTCCGGTCGGGGTTTCGACGGGGACTCGGTTGTGTCCTCGGCGTCGATTTTGGTGCGCAGCTCAGCTGCCATCTGGTCGCGATGATCTAGATTTGTCTTCAGGAAGAACTTCGTGTGCCTCATGCTGGGCCCTCGATCGTGAAGCATATTCTGGACTACATCGTCGATTCCCAACATACCGAAGACATCTTTGTACAGGGTTTGGTACATTATAGCTGGAGAAAGAGCGGTTCGTGAGAATTTCAAGGGGGAGGATTGTTTTCATGAGGAATTTGCAGGCTTAAGACAGATTGTCATATTTTTTTCAAGCATTTTCAATTATATTTCTTTTTTCTACTGGAGAAATTCGAAATTCGATTAATTTGACTTTAATAGATTTCCTACTCACTAATTGTTAGATTATCTACGTAATTAGTGAAATGACAAGGAAGTTTAACGAAATTAATCCTGAAGAATTTGGTGACAGTCATTTCACATGGAAAATTTCATAGGCTACAAAAAAAGACTTGAATTTTTTTTCTGAAAGCACTCACTTAAACAATAATAAATAGATCATTTTTGGTGAGATAAAGGTGACCGAGGAGACGACATTGAAGAGAGAAAGTGATTTTGAGGGAGATCAATTTGTTAATGAACGAATTTCAACATGTTTTTTTAGAAATTATGAATGGATGGAGATTATGGACAGATAACAAAAAATACGGAGATAATTACATTGACAGAAAGCGGCGGTGGAAATGACTTCCCTCTCGAAGACGCCCTCGAAGACCTTGTTGCCTATCTGACACAGGTAAATAAATTTCTCAAATCCATTGTCAGTGACTCTGTATCGCTCCAATTTCGAAGCATTGAAGATTATGAAGTCTCGTTTGTACAGGCGGGCCATGGCCTGCATCTCGACGGTACCTCCCCATTCAGTGACACAGGAGAGTTGATCCAAGTAATTATCGAGAGGAATTTTCACAGTCTAATATAATAAATAGAGGATAATGAAATTAATGAGAACCCAAGTCGAGTAACAATTTTTTGTTTTACCCACTCAAATAAATATTCTAGACGCGAAAACGAAACCAATATTTATTCAATTTCAATTCAATTAATTCAATTAGCACATTAATTTTGCTAAATTATTCATTTATTTTTTTGGGCAGAAGAAATGAAAGTTCTTCTCATTTTAGATAAATTCCCCAATTTTCATAATTCCCGTGTCAATTAGGGACTGTAAAAAAAATAACAATTTCACCCTTTGTAGCCCACAAAATTCTGCTCGAGAATGATCTCTTGAAATTTGGCTCTGAACCCCTTAGTTTCCCAGGCATCCTCGAAATAATCCCCATCACGCAATGGCTGAATTCCAATCCAATCGACAATAATTTACCTCTTCAAACAGCTCCTTATTCTGCCTGATAAAACCCACACACTGGTCCCTAACTTTCAGATGATAATACTGCGTTAAATAAATCTGCTCACTGACTGCCCTGAACAGGCACGTAGCATCGTGCGGTGCATTTTTTCTGAAGTAGCCCTCGGTTCTAAGCCAGTCGTCAACCGGCTCTGGGGCCCTTTTGCATCCACTGCGAGGTGAAATGTCCATTTTCACTCTTCCTGTGAAATAATATCTTTCCATCATGTCCCGAAATCATGAAAATCCCCGGAATATTGTCGAGGTGGGTAAAACGGGCCTCTTTCGATCCTCAATAACTCGTGTTCGGCAGAGTCAAATTCAACAATTTCATTCTCCCTTTGAAGGTATTTCTTGAGCTTCAAAAGGAGGCCCGATTCATCCAAATTCCGCCATTTAATCAGGACTCTTCAACCATTTTACCCCACATCCTCCAACATTCAGGGGACGACAAAATGATTGAAATGTCGATTTTTCCTCCCCTCCTTTGTCCGTTGCCTTCAATTCTCTTTGTCTCTTATTCGTTATTCACCGAGATCTTATGACGCAATCTGGCCGTTAATCCCGATAAGAATTAACGGCCGGCGTTATTAATTGTTCATTTACACTCACCCCTTCAATCTATTATCAGGCAATGATGTACAATTTTGATGAAACTCTCCACTCGTGTAAACAGAGTTTTTGTCTGTGCAGTGAAGGACAACCAAACGCACGTACACTAGTTAGAACGACAACAAAGGGAGTGTTGACTGTTTCAAGAGTTTTTGTCGACTGATTTTCACCGTGAAACGTCTCGGTTGTTTATCCTCGCACCGGGCAGTCATCCCGGGGAATTCAGCGTTCGGAGAATTTTGAAGGTTTGTATTACCAACTTTTAAAAACTTAATTTTACCTCTTTTTTTTTGCTGATTTTTGTTTTTGACGCTTTCTTTTGTCGAGGTTTGGATTACAGTTTTTGTTCTACTCAATATTTTTTTCGAGCGAGTTTTCGGAGAAGTAATTTATAAATATTTGGGTTTCAGTAGCGTAATCTCACGATTTTGGAATTCGATGTTTATAAATTGTGTCGTTATTTCCGCCTCAAACGCGTGGAAGAAATGCCGAGAAATGTTTTTTTTTTTCATTTCTACGGCTAAGATGAATGGTTTTTTCCATTTTTGGGGAGAAATTATGTAAATTTCTATTAGAGTTTTGTTGATAAGTTGAGGAATTTTGATTTTAAAAAAAGCAATCCTAAATCTTATCTTGTAAAAACGTGGAAAAATCACGAAAAGAACCCCAGAAACTGAGATAATGAAAGTTAATGCCCCAGGCGACGAGGAATCCTTCAGTTATAATGACGTTTGCAATATGAAAATAAAAAAGATGGATCGATTCATGATATATCATCACTTCAATTCAAAAACAATAATTTTTCTCCATACAAATCATGTTTTCTTCATTTATTCATCGAAATTACTCCATTAGGACAATATGCAGTGCATAAAAAATTGTTAAAAAAGTACAATAGCCCGTTATATAAAATATGAAATTCTTACAAAAGTATATCAACCTTCTACCGATCAAATACATCTGTAAACGTATGTAAAATTACGCCGTTTCAGTTATTTATCGATTACAATTTCATAATGTTTATTTTTATCATGATAGGAGTATGAAAAATTTGTGCGGGAAGGGAAGAAATCAGTAGTCAATTGCGAAGTGAAACGAGATGAGCAATTACTCTGGAAATTCTCAGTTTCCGAAACATATCTCAAAATTGTCAACGAATATCTCAATTTCTACCAGAACCTTTTTTAAAACTGGTAATTTTCCCCATACAAAAGCTCCTCGATTCTTTCCACCTCGATTAGGTCGAAAAATGTTTATGAACAAAAAAAATTTATGAATCGATTTAACACGTAAATTGTCTTCATCTCGAGTCAATTTTGAGAATATCTTAAAATTTTGTTTATATATTTTGATTTTTTACGAAGAAGTTATCAATGAAAATTTCCCAATTTCATTCAACGATATTAAAGAAAAATGAATGTCTCCTGCAATTGATTTTCGTTTCTCTTCGAGTGATTTTTCTTCATTGTAAACATCTTTTTTGTAATTTTCTCAGTCTCAGGTTTAGACTTCGAATTATTGATCAGAAGAAAATCTGTTCTGCACTTGCATCTTTGGGCGAACTTATATTGAGACTCAGTGACTTTCAAATGCCTGTGGAAAGAGTGAAATAGTCATGAAGACCTGTTCTACAGCTCTTCAAATGGCCTAAAAAAGAAGTCAAATTACAATCCCTTCATCTTCTTCCCATTCAAAGATTTTGGCAAAGAACGAATCTCTTCTACAATTGAAGTGATTTTTCTCTTTAATTGAAGTTACCTCAAGCTCAGTCTTAGAGAATATTTCTTTTGCAGCTTTTAAAATTTTCCACAGAAAAGTTCCAAACGAAAATTCGCCAATCTCCCAAAGATTCGAAGACATTTATTACAAACCAAAGTTCGTCAATTGCATAACTAGTTGACTCATGCCGAGTTCTCATAAAATATCTAAAAGAGATAAAAAAATAACGCAATTTTCTTAAAGACATTTTTTGGGGCTCTAGAAATTCGCTACAAAAACTGTTTAGATGAAAATTTCGCTATCTTCAGTCCATTTACAAATATTTATGAAAAAAAAAATTAATTATTGGGTTGGTTTTACTCATCTCGTTTTATTCCATCATTTATTACTGAAATGACCTTATTAATTCAATTTCCTGCGCATTTGTGGTATTGAATGATTTAAGAAGACCCTGGGATTCATATAAAAATACGCAGATCCATCAAATTGCACCAATTCCGTTGGATAAATACTGGCCATTAGGGCAGTGTTTTTGACAGCCTTTTTTGCAGCTAACTTTCATTTTTTCTTTCTTAAATCAAAACTTCTAAATAACGATTTTTTTTACCATTAATAAGCAAATTTAAATACTTCCACCGACACTTTTGTCCTCGTTGTGGTGTTTCCTAACGCTCAAACGCGATGAATTGTTTTGTTTCGCATTTTTTTACACTTTTGCTTGTGGTAACATATTTGTAAATCATTAAGACGTTAGATAATTGAAAAGAAATATGAAAATGTCGGGCAAACGCTTCGATGATTCTTAATTCGATGGTGGAACATTTAAGCTGCTATTTTCTCTTCGGCGATGACTGAAAAAAAAGAAATTTCATTGTTAATGTTAATAAAAATTTTTTAGTTTGTAGGTCACATTAAATTACGTAGTAAAATTAAATCGTTGATTATTTAACAAATAGTGGATTCTACCGGGAGATGTTGAAAGATTTTGATGAAGAATTTTATAACAAATTAGCGCATTTAAATATTAAACACTCCAATTGCAGATCGTCGTAATTTAAATTATTAGTTATGAAATTATCTCAAATGGTCAATAATTTCAGGCAGGAAACTGTTCATAAAATAACTCTTCTGCGCATAATCTTTTGATTGACTGAAATTGCAGTCGATCTTGTGTCTTATTTTTTAATGCAATTATTTGTAATAACGTAACACAGTAAATTTTTTACGTTACAAAATTGTTCTATAAATAATCTAAACACATCAAGCCCTATTGTCCACTACTCAGATAAACGGTTGACTACAAATGAAATTCCTTTCAATTAAGGTTTATTATATAATAGTAATAATTGTTGACAGAATTTTGTGGTACATTAAAAAAAAAGTTTTGTCCTTTTCAGTTCCACTGAAATGTCAAAGAATTTCGTTACTGAAAATTGAGTATTTTGTGGAATAACTGAAACGATAACTGAAGATTTCAGTTTCGTGTTTCCCCGGAAATGAATAGATAAACCGACAATACCGGTAAATATCTTCTTGAATTTTCCAAAAACTGATATGAAATAACATTTAGAAAAAAAAATGAAATTTCAGTGATACCCGAAATTTTATCATTTTTATCCCTTGAATTGAAATTAATCGCTGCCCGGAAAAGTACTACTGAACTGTCCTTGAATTTTCAACATTTCTCCAGTAATATAACAATTAATTTATTCTTATCACTCACCCTCTTTGGTTGGCAAGCGATTCTTCTCCTTTGTCTCAGCATGCTTCAGCTGGGCTGGATCAAAGTTCTCGATCCCGGAAATGAACTGCTGCTTTCCTTTCTCTTGTTCGATAGCTAAACGTCCCAAAGGAGTTTTTTAAAAAAATTCAAAAATTATTTTACACGTATGGGGAATATTTTTCAAGTAGGCCCTTTAAATATATATATTTTTTTTCATTTTCAAGATTTTTTTCGGATTTTTAGTATTACTGGAGCGGAGTTATGAGTATAGCCACCTATTTTTCATTAATTCACTTATTATAATAGAATAAAATTTATTATAATACAAAAAGTTGATATTTTTTATGAGGGTTTCAACGTTTTTCGATTCGACATTGACAAAAAGGTTTTTTAATTTTTATGTTAAAGTTGACATTATCTGAAGACCTCAAATCATATTTTTTTAATCAATGTTTTTGGAGATTGTTGTTTTATTTTGGAATTCAAAGATCTAAAAATAGTTCTACCGAAAAATTCAGGTAAAAACTCCGTATTATATAATATGTTTTCCCTTAGAAGTAGTTAATAAATATCATTAAATAAATAATAACCAACAATGGGCCACTTGTCTCGTATTTATAGGCTCCTACAAATTCTAAAAATCTGAAAAAAATTGTCAAAAAATGTAAACCACCGTTGGACAACTTTCAGATGAATGTGAAATCATCATAAAAATAGGAACCCCCATTATTCTGAATTAATGACTCACCGATCTTGTCGGGCAGGGGGTTCTTCTCCTCAGTTTTTGTGTGCTTCAGCTTGGTCGTATCGAATGCCTCGATACCGGAAAGAAGAGTCTGCTGTGTTTTCTCAGCAGCAACGTCTGTCGAAACAGGTCAATGAACGAATTAGCAATTTTTAAAGATAAATATATTCGCCATGTCTTAATGAGGAATTTGTATCTCAAAGTAAAATTTTAGAAGAACATATCTCAAGTTTTTAATTTACAAATCGAGTGACATTACGTGCGAAAAACCTAGCAAATCGATGTAATTTCTATCAAACTTCTGTTGAAGATTCTATAATTCTGTTGTTAATTCTATTGGAACGTTCCGCAGTTTATCTACAAATGTTTTTCAATAATAATTTTTCAATATAGTCGTTTTTTTTTAAATCAATGGAATAACCTCTTCTTATATAAGATCCTTGCCAGAAATTTTCGGTTTTATTTCGAAATGAAAGCTTTGGCCCTCGTTTAAATTCGTTTTTAATTTTTTGTGCGAAGAAAAAACAATTTTACGGACACCAAAACCTTTTTACGACGTTATATCGTAATTTTCATTACAAGATTGTGAATCTCTAGTATTTCTTGACGAATGTGGCTTTGCAATTCAAGGCCACTGTATAAGGCATTCAGTTACTGAGACATTACCCCTATATGGACCCAATCTGCAAATTCGAGATACGTTAACTCGAAGGATTTTTTCTTCGGATACGTATTTCTCCTCGTATTAAGTCAAATTAATTAATGAGAAACAGTAATTAAGATTCTATAAGCACCGACACCACTACAACCTGTACCGAAGACGTATTAACTACTAGACTAGACTAGACTAATCGTTTTAATTTACAATTCAACGAAATAAAAAGCGGTTAGCGCCAGCTCTGAAATATAAAATGATTTCTCTCCTCTCGGGGTGACTTATACCTTTTGCATTTGGCAATATCATTTTTTCTTTTGTATCTGCATGCTTCAATTTTCCGGTTTTAAACGTCTCCACGTCGTGAATCAAGTCTGAATGCTGTCGTTCCTGTCGAACGTCTATATTTATATGTGAGAAGAGATCAGATAAACGATAAAATCATAAAATAAAATAATAAATTGGGGAGACGCGAAGTGAAGTGGAGGAAGATGAGGATTGATAGGTCTCAGGTCATTACCTTCTGCGGATGGCATAACGTCTTTGACGATGGTGGGCGCTTTCTTCATGCGGTCGTGTTTGAAGCCCTCGAGCTCGCTCTTCAGGTCCAGCGAGACCTTGGGGAGATCCTTCAACGATGGGCTCACGGGGTCTGACATAATTTTAGTTGATTAATCTAGAATTTTAAGAGGTACAGAGAATTTGATTAAAGTTGTCTTTGGAGTCTGTTTATTTGTGGAAACAAATTGCGATCGATTTGTGCCAAATTATTCGATATAGCGGTTGGTGGGAAAATAAAGAAGTGAATAATTTTAGGCTCGTGGGAGGGAAAAAGCAAGCGTAAAAAGTCCCTTTTACATATTGTAATGAAAAAATTGTCGGATAGTGGTAGAAAAAGGGTTTTTTGACCTGTGGAATCATATCACTCGCCTTTGGTGCCTGGTATCAACCCCTCATGAGCTGATAATCACTTTTCATCACTTTTCCGACACATTGAGATGAAAAATATTGTTCGTAACACGTGAAAAAAGTGGTTTTTGGCGAGTGGGAGGTTTTTTCTCGCCTTCGGCTCGTGATATAATCCCACGAGTCAAAAACCACTTTTTTACAACAAAGACGGGAAATTTATATAGCGTTGCACATTCTTGCGACGTCAGAGGAAATTGTTGGATGGAATTTGGAATAGGTAGGATAGGATCCAGGATTATTCTCAATATAAATTTTACAAGAAATTTTTACTGAAAAAAATGGATAGTCCCGACCGGGATTTGAACCCGGGACCTTTCAATTATGCATCGGGTACTCTCCCAACTGAGCCCTTTTGTTCACTTGTTACGAAATAGTACATTATGTATCGAGGACGATGAGTGGCGCATAAGTCCGAGTTTGAGGCTAAATGCACGATTTTCAGCCGATGCGAAGCCGAGGCTTAAAATTGTGCATCTAAACTCATACGAGGACTATGTGCCGCTATCGTCCGAGGGTCATATAC
>JAPYZN010000898.1:0-21507 GCA_030522865.1 Psyttalia lounsburyi
CCTAAGCGGTCACCCATCCAAGTACTAACCCAGCTCAACGCTGCTTAACTTGGATGTCCGCCGGAGCAACACCTCGCCCGCCTAACCATTACGGCCGGAATATTTATAATAATTTCTGATATTAATAATGCTGACTACATTCACTGTATTTTGTTTAATGGTTTAATAATTATTTTTTTAGTTGTAACATAATTTCCATCACTCCATCTGTAAGGTACTGGTGACACGGCGTACGAATGTCTCGGCAAAAAAAATGTTCATCAAATTAAAAAAATAAAAATACTTGCCGTAAGAAGGACGGTAGAGCTCAATACATACAAGAAATTTTAAATGAAGAAGTGGCTACGAGCCGGATCTCTCAGTCGGAAAGAGCGCGCGATCCATAATCGGAAGGTCCCGGGTTGGAATCCCGGTCTGGACTATCCATTTTTCCAGTAAACATTTCTTGTAAATGTTATATTGAGAGATATCCTGGATTCTACCTTACTTACTCCAAAGACCGTGCAATAATTTCTTGTAACATCGCAAGAATGTGGAACGCTAGATATAAAATTCCCTTCTTTAATGTGAAGGGAATGTTCATGTGAAAACAGCCAAGAATTAGCTGTTTAACCTCGTGAATAGTTCCGTTCTGTTTGTGTATCCGAAAATGATAAAAATCATCGATTATAAATTTTCCCAGTGGAACTGCAAAAGATATAAAAAAGGAACAGTTCAAAAAAGTGAGTCAACACAAAAAGTGAGCAAAAAAAAGAGAATTAGCTGTTTAACCTCGTTAATAGTTCCGTTCTGTTTGTGTATCCAAAAATGGTAAAAATCATCGATTATAAATTTTCCCAGTAGACCTGCAAACGATACCGAAAAAGAACAGTTAAAAAAAGTGAGTCAACACCAAATGCACGAACACCTCTGGCGATTGACAGAATCGCTTGATGAAAGTCAACAATGAACCATTTCCTCTTTGATATTTTTTGTCGTTCAGCTGGTGCTCAATAACCCTTTGCACTTTGACTGAAAATTCAAAGAGTCACGTCGAGGTACGCGCTAGCACGCGTCGCGTAATAACATGCATCAGAATAATGTTACATGAATGGCGAGGGAGGAGAGGCCTCCCGAATCGAAAGTAATTGTGATGCGCATCTAGAGGTACTGAACAACAAAAATTACGTTAACAATTAAGGTGAGGTTTATCTGAAAAAAATTGTTGATACATACATCAATTTTTTGCTTTGTTTTCGAAGAATAAAAAACTTTCTTTTTCGCGGAAAGCCTACCCCTAAAGAATAGTCTGCGGCGCATCGAAAATCAATATGAGTGGATATCAGCCAATGTTATAACAGGAATATTTATTACTTAATGCCTAGCGCATCCTCCTGAGGAATGATGGAGAAACGAATACGGCTCTTGAATAATGCGGATGCGTGAGATTTTCCCTTTTATTCAAATTCTCAGCTTTTTTTTATTGTCTTAATATCCCACGTGTAAACGGTTATTTATCGTGACGATTTTTCCAGGCGATCGCCGGGGAATAACGAACATTCATTATTATTCCGTAACTTTAGTCGTTTACGAGAATTTCGCTGGAGAGACTTCAATTTTATTCAATTTTTTTTTCTTTTCGAGTGGGTATTGAAGTTGGTTTATGGGGATTTTACGGGGGTACATTAATATTTCAATCATTAAAAGTCGCTGGGATTTATGGGTGATGGGTATGAAGAGGTGAAGCAGAATCCAACAGAATTTTCTAGTTTATATTTTCATTTAATTGAATTTTCAATTGAAAGTCTCAGTTAAACGGAAATTTTTGAAGATATTCTTCCAAATTTTCTGGATTTCTTGCCGATTGTTTGAGCTAATTCAATTCAATTGGACAATTTGCCTCAATTTTTGACGAGTTAGTAGAAATTGATGGAAATGTCTGAATAGATGAGAATTTTAGTAAAAAATGTTGAAAATTGGAAACCGAAATTTCTCCTTTCAATCGTTTATGGGGCTCTATTAATATATTCCATGCATTAATTTTTAGAGTGCTTATAATATCTTAAATAAAAACGTGTTCATTTCCAAACTCTCTTTCCGGTTCATTTTATAGAAAAAAAACAAATATTTTCGGATTTCAACATTTCAAACGAATATCCCCAGAGCCTTCCGTTTCGATTTACCTGAGAAAGTTCAAGCGTCGTGAACGCCGATGGCGAGTAACGAGACTCGATCGCCTCCTCCCGATAATACCATTTGACGTGTTATAACCCCCGGATTTTCTCTTGCTATCTCTCTCTCTCTGTCTTTGCTCTGAAAAATGACCTAAACACACGAAAATCTTCAGTGAAAGAGAAAAACTCTTTTCACAAAAGAGATTCACCCGAAACAAGAGCGTATTAATTATAAAAATTTTCACGACGTGAACTCTGATAAATTTCAAAAAGTATAAATATCAATAATTCGAAACAAAAATTGTACCAAATTTTCGTATAAGCAATTTCAATTGATCTCAAATTTTATTGGTTGGGACAATTCATATTTTCATTATTAATCAATGTTAAGTTGTTCTCTCTCTACAATAAAGTGCGCCATCGATTATCGAACGAATTTCATAATTTTTAAAATTATTAAGAGACTATTCTCTGGTATCAAGTAAATCTTCTTTGACTAAAGCAATTTTTTCTTTCAGCGTGCGTTACACAAATATTACCCGGCGATGGATGCAGCGAGCCGTGACTGACGTAACCAACGAAAATATTTTTTTCCCCGTGAGAAAGTGGATCATAGACGATTTCTGGAGCGTCCTCGAGAGCAGAGTATGAAGATGCACCGCACGATCGACCGGTGTCACAAGACGCGCCACTTTGGGAGAATTAGGCGGCATCCAGTATTTTGTCATTATCAGTATTCGAGAAAGAGAGAGTCGTGACGATTGATTGGTCAAGGTAATGCTCACAATTTGGATTGATGAAATGTCCGAGGGAAAACTATTAGCGACGTCTGATTCTGTCAAGTACTAATAGCAACCGACTATTTTCCACGTAAAATTACTAGATGCGAACAACATTCTGAAAATTTCTCGGTTGATGACAGTTTTTTCTACGCGTGAAAAGCTCAGAAAAATTGCTTTCACGTTTTCCAATTTTTTCAGCGGATCAATATTGAAAGATGCGATTTTTTGTTGGTTTCTCTTTCAAAAACTCGAGTTCCCTCCACCCAATTTTAATTTGTCAAGTATAAAACTTCTCTGACGAAAATTTAAAAAGAAATTTTTAAAATTATGTCGTATGTAATTACATTTTATTTTTCTCATCCTCACAACTTCGGATATTTTCCCCGTTCCATAGCCTCGAAAGTTTCTCTGGAAATTCCTTAACGAAATGAAGCAGTCCTCAAAGGCGCTGAGAGACTCCTCCCAATTAAAATCTTCTATCAAAATATTCCCGTCACCTCCACGATAACCTTGCTGCACCCAATGATTTCCGAGTAACTAGTCGCCCCGATCAAGATCACTCGAAATGGTCTCTCCCCATAATCCCGGGATCATGAATATTCGAGTGGCGTGACGGGTAGCGGCGGAAACAATCGAAAGGCGAGCAGCAAAGCATGCGAGCCTGTCTCATCATCCACTGGTGAAATTCACTCGAGTGTCTAGCCCATCAATGTCCCACGGACAGATTCATAGGCACGATCAAACCTGTCAACAATCAGCATCAGGTGGTCCCTCTTCCTGAAACAATGGAAAGTGTCTTCTGGCGTGTCATCCACTAATTCAATCAACTCAACTCGCCCGGCCAGTATTTGCGAGATAATCCGTTCGATAATATGTTTGCATTTTCTTGCTTTCTATTTCGATGAATTGACAAGAGGGAACTAAATATTGAAATCGGCGGTTGAAAGGATATTTGATATTATTTCTTAAATTAATATTTCATCCAGAGAAATGGCTTATTTGAATTAAACAAACCACTTCATTTGATATTTTTTCAATTCAAAATAATTATAATTTGTCTCAAATCAATTATTTTTTTAGATGCATAAAATTCTATTGAACATTTTTATATAAGGAAAATAATTGATTAATTAACAGAGTTAATAGACTGCTTCACAGAGACTCGTATTGAATACATTTACTTCAACGATTAAAATTTTTCATCTACGTCAAGTAGGCAATAAATTGAATTGCCGTCTCCGCAGATAAATGAAAAGGATTGAATAAAATATTTATTGCACAAGTTTGGACGAATAATCTTATCTTCTCCAAACCTTAAATTCCCGGTATGTATTTTGGTATTAGAGTGGCTTCCGCTGTCTCCACTTTCCCTCTGACCTCATTGATTCCCTCGAATGACGCAATATCGCTGGGATTGATTCAGCGATTGGTCAGTGTGTTTAGAGATCGCTAAAAACACTTAGTTCTTTATTCTATTAAGTACTTGGGAGATCGAGAAAACGTGGAATGGGCGGCCGGTGAATATCATCCGGGGAGAGAATAGTTTTTACGTCACATGAATTTTTTTTTCGCTCTGTCTCTTCCTGGTCTAGTTTAAGGCAATTGTGGAGGTGAGCCGGAGGCACTAGAACGATTGATGATGCGAGTGAGTTACAATGGGATGACGGGTCACTGGGGAATAAGTGACAGCTGTTGTACAAGTCCGGGGATTTTGTCGGCCGGTGCATCTCCAGGTGAGATGTATCTTCTCCATTCATTGATTGCCTCATCGACTCTTTACTCTCTTTATTCTCCTCGTACTCGAGTTTATGTAATATCAGTCGGTGCTTTCTTAACTCAGCATTTTTTTTTTCACTCCGGAGGTATTGCTTTTTATTACTTAAATCGTGTTGTAATTTTTGGGAGATAATTCGACGGTCTCATTTGCCTCGTAAAAATGGCCAATATACAGCGAGAAAATTATGGGGGTTGGAGTCATACGTGGAGAGGATGAAACGTAGAAAGTTGGGTGATTAGAGGATATCGTGGTTTATTATTCTCCTCATTCCTATTTACCCGTATTATCTTATTGAATATTAGAGTCAGTAGTGAAATAGAAACTAATGGTTTTATCCTTTTTTAAATAAAGAATGCGATGGTTTTCATCATCTGGATATTCAGGCAGGGTAGGGGAGAGTATGGCAAAATGGAACGATGTGTAATTTCTAATTATCAATAGTTTCATCTGCAAACCAAAATTCTGGCATTTACAGAAAATTTCAAATTGTTCCAATGTTTCCATTTTGCCCTACTCTCCCCTGAAATATAGAAATACTTCTATGAAAAAATGCAATAAAAATTCAAATTTAATTTTTCATTTAATTTTATAATCATTTTTTGTTGTAAAATATTGATTTAACAAAATTTAAAATTATTTCATATCAACGAATAAGAATGATGATAAAATCCTGCAGGTTATTGATATTGAAAAAAAAATCATTTTCCCCAAATTTTAAATTATACATTACCTACAAGAATTTGGAAATTCAAGTTTTTTAACTGATTCGCAAATTGACTATTATAAGTGGTAAAATAACGAAAAAATAGTTTCTACTTAGTTTTGTGACAATTATTTTAAACTCTTGCGATTAGAGATCGAAATCCTTTTCAAGTCAATTGTTGAGAAAGTTCGGGACATCCCAAAAGTCGATAAAATATATATCGACATCCCCATTATCTAAGATCAAATTAGTCATACATTTCCAACCCTAATTGATGTTAATTCCCTCACTGGAGTTAAAAATCCGATAATATCCAACCTACAATCATATATTCCCTGCAATTGGATACTAAATAAATACTCCGAGTTTCCCCCGTGTGGGCGTCGTAGACGACACGAGTGTTAACAGAAACCTACCTATTAATTGCGTTCGTAACTCAGATAGTAATCTACCGTCAATACCCGCCGATGGATCTTGTCGTTTCATCAATAACTTACACTGCACTCCACGAAAATGTCAGCGCACACAGTCCAATGATAAAATCCGCGACATTCTTGCGGTTGTGACTAGGCAAGAGGAGAAAAAAATATCCAGAATTTAATGAGTGAGTGCAGGTATTCTGGGTCGCATTGCATCGTGGATTCCCTTCTTGTGAGACATTGCTCAGAGGTGTCGGATTATTACTGTTGGTCTATATTTGGCGATGCAAGCGCTCATCACTCTCGTTTGAAAAAGGCTCTGAATCGGCAATTACGGGAGTAAATCCGAATGAAGGCCTTACATTCACACTTTTCTCATTTTTATGAGAGCGACATTTGGTCAATGGACTCATTAGAAAAAGAGTAATTGCTGAAATTAGGAGTATTCATTCCTCTTTTTTTTACTGTTATGCTTTTTTAATCGATAATAAAATGCCATAAATTGCGAAATGTTTTTATTTTCGTTTTGGGTCATTACGATTTGTTCCTATCTCACCCCAACCACTTATACCGCATTTACCGAAGGACGAGGGACCCTCACTCAAGAGAAAAGCCTGTGCAGACAGAGTCGTCTCTTTAACGAGACTCCTTGACATTGAAAGTGTGAGTATTACAAATTTTGAATTGGTTAGTCGGTTTATTCGTTGGTTTAAATGCGTTATTGATTTAAAGGAGGTAATAGTGTGAAAGAAACCACTTTCTATGAGCGAACGAAAACAACTTTTTTTTTTAGAAGCAGTGATTATAAAAAAATTGATGTAAATATAGAATAATAAAGGGTGAAGAATTCTTGAAATAAAAATACAAAGTTAAAAGTAAATTTAAACTTTTTCATTCTTTTCAATTCTAATTCTACTGAAGTCATTATTATTGCCATTTTTACTTCCGAAGGGAAGCTTTTTTTTCGTCGATTTTTCGATTTTCTAATTTTTATTGTGAATGATGCAGAATGTCATTAAATGTGGAAAAATTATGTTTTTGGGGTGCCGTCTGTATGTATATATGTATAAATTTCGATTTTTAGAGATTCACTCACTGAAAATTCAACATGAATATTGTGAATACGCAGATAAAAATTTGAAATTTCAACTGATGCTCGGTACCGATGAGTCCCATTTTGTGGCTTTGTTTCGGATCAATTGGAGCAGAATTTCCTGAGATATGACCACTTGTTTCAATTTCGTTGTTTTTCTAGATCTCACCAACAACTGCACCAATTTCAATTTTCCTTCTTTCAAAATATTCGCCTCAACGGTCTCTATCTGGAGCACCCATAATATATGAACCGATCTCTGCAGAGTTTACAGATATTGTCGTTTATCTGCTTTTGCATGAAAAACCTTGTGTACGCGATAACTCAATAAAAAAACGTTCTTCAGTTTTTTCATGTTTTTATATGTTGTATGCGGATTTTGGTTGATAAATAAAATATCAGTCGTGGATAATCTCCCGATATACTTCCTTTCGAAAGTTTTTTTACCAATGCAATTGGTAGAAAAACATAATTAATACAAAAAAAAGTAATTATCCCTTTCTCCTTCAATCAAATAGTAGAGGTGGAACCCTAGTTGTTTTTATTGTGTTATCATTCTTAAATATTGATTAAAACATTCTGTGTCGTTATTATCCATTTAGCTGAAAAAAATGTTCAACAATGATATAATTCCCGTTCTCTTGTTGATTGAGACGTCGGGACTGAGTTTAAATCGGACTAATAACCAGAAAAACGCTCTAGAAAAAAGTAAATGTTGCAGCATCGAGCGTGGAAACTGTATCACGCAATGCGTTTCGGGCACAACAAAGCGCCAACCGCACGCGCCTTTTCCGATTCGAATGAAAATTCGTGACCTTGCGCATCATTACAGCCATTAAGTCGAGGTTATTTCGCATGAAGAGAGGTTTGTTGGATGTATAACAATACTAAGACTGGCTTAATGAAATTTTCAATGGATACCTTGAGCTGATTCCTATAATTATTCTCAGCGTCATCAATTCGGAGAATGGGGTACATCGGATGATCTTGTTTTATCGGCCAGTGCATATTTTATCACACCATTTACTCAAATAAATTATTAGATGACAATGAAAAGCTAAACGTGACTTGCAGTGCTGAGTGAAACTGATGTATACATTTTGATAATTTATTGGTTATTCAATTTTCTCTCAGAATCGATGTTTTGGCAACTAATATTTAATAACTAATGAACATTAAATACGTAAAACTGATGAATATTTACTGTTAATTATTTTCCAGTGAAAAATTAAGATAATGAACGAAGCGCAATTTTTTAGTCAATTTTTCTACAAAAAATCATCAGAATAAAATTTTGATAGTGACGTACATCAAATCCTAAGACCTTGAAATTCGTAATTTAGCTCTCATGGAAATCACAGGGATATTCCCGTCCAGTGATCACTGCCTTGGCCGCTTTCGCATCCCCGGATGGAATAAAAAATTGCAGAAGCGAAGGGGGAAAATGTTGAAAAATTAATTCAAGTAAAGAATAATTGTTCTCTTTGATGCAACAAAAGTGATATTTTGATCCCGAAAGGATAGGACCCTCTTAATTGCACGCAACGGCTGCAATTCAGTCTCTTTGTCTCAGAGATCAATCTCCGAGAGTCAAATCCAAGCATGAATATGAAGTTGGAGGAGAGCATCTGATAATAGAAATCTCCATAAACACAGGAAAGTACTTTTTTTTATTCAATTCAGTACACAATAACGCCCTCTGCAACTTTTTATTTATACAATGACCATATCTCGCGGATTTCAGGTTTTAATAAAAATCCGAATACCATTTACTCATAAAAAAAAAGAATTACATTTATTTACCTAATTATACAGTTTCGTTTATTGTTATTTTATGACTCAATTTTTTTCATTTTTTTTCTGTAAGTGGGGAGATTATTTTATTCGTTCGATATAGCATTTGCTTATTATTGGGTTTGGTAAATTAAGGTTATTACGGAGATGGCTAAAATTTATAGCAATCCAGGTTTTTTAAATTAAATAACACGGGGTCCGATAAACTCGCGTGCAGTCAGAATTATCTAGATTGCCCCATTACACTAATTAACTCATCCCCAGGATAAGAGTCGCCCTCATGTTGGTTGTTAGGCCAACAGATCTGCGGACTTAATCTCATAATTCGGAGTTATCTCGTGAGTTTGACAAAGTTATAAACATGCCAGTCTGGTCTGTTTGGTTTGTCGTAGAGGATACGACAGCTGAATGTGAGTTTTGCAGTCATAAACGAGAGTGTAGACGCAACTGAGGCATTTTGAAAATGATGAGACTGTTGCTACATACGGGAAGTCATATGGTGCTTTCTACGGGATAAGTTTCATCGAAATAATCCACCCACTCGATCCATAAAACTTGATTTATTTATTTTGTGCGCAGTAATTTCACCTTTTACAGTCCAAAAAGTAATACTTTAGTCAATAATTTCAAAGGTATTAAAATGAGATTTTGGAAGAGTTCGAGTGAAGCTTGTTTTTTAAAAATGTATTATTATTTTTATCGGCAATGAAAAATGTGTCATTTTAAAACCGTGAGTGATTGAGGGTGAAAAAAATTCGGAGAACATTAATTAGAGGATTTTTATCTGAAATGAGTAATAAAAATGATTTTTTTAGTCGAATTTTGTAATAAATTAAAATATTTGACAAAAGCTTTGATTTTAATTCAATTAAATAATGAAAGTTCCATGGAAAAATGCAAAAAGAAATTCTCGATGACGTGAAACAGGATGAGATCATACACTGGATATCGATATCCGATCGTGACTAGTGCGGGAATTAAACTGTGTAAACGACTACTGAGACGAATGTTTTATGGAGCTACCGCTTGGTTCCGAGTCTTCGCACTGCCGTCCGTATCTACTGACGCTCCAGAGCCGATGAATCGGTCGATAGGGATCGAGGTACGACTCACCGGCGTAACTGACACTCCGTCGTTTTTTCTCTTCTCTCTGAGCCACTCTGGGGAGGTACGTATGCACATTCAGGCGGATCGCAGGACGGGGTAATTGAGACGTGTCAGTGAGGAGGCGAAAATCCGGCTGATGGGCACGATCCATCGACGTTTGTCGTTGGCATGCCGCTGAGATTAAAGAGTGGTGGGTTAGGTGCGCATAAAATGCGCCGACACAAGGCGCCGAGAAAATTATTGACTGCCGTGTGGATTACCTCACTGTGGGGTCATAAAATTTTGCTCATTTTTCCTTTTTCAACCCCGAAAAATCATGTCAATATTTGCATATTTCATTATATTTAATTGTCAATCACAAAAATTGAACACAAATTATTGTTATTTTTTTTACTATTCAGTAAAAACAAGAAAAAGTACATCGAATGGGGTTAATAACCTGGGAGATTTCATTACTATTTTTATTTATTATCACAAAAAAAATTATATGTCTAAAGATTTGATAAAATGTATACTTTGAAAATTTATATTTTAAGGGAACTCTATCATCTCAAGATTTTTATATTATATTGAAATATATTGATTGCCAAAAAACGTAACATTCTTTGTTCAGTAGATAAAGATCTTCAATAGATCATCCAAGTCTAAAGAGCATCCCCGGGAGAATATAAAAAACCTACCCCCAAAGACGAGGGCCCCAGTCGATCGCCTTCCACCTCTCATCCCCCCCGTCCCCCCATCAAGCCATTACTCTACTTGCAGTATTTCACTTTCACTAACCCCGGAGGCCTCCCACGAGCTCATCTCCGGTCTCCCCTCCCTCATCCACCCGCAGTCCTACCCATGGGTCACTCAGCACGTTCGCCAGTTGAGGTCGTCCTCCCACCTCTCATTTCCCCCTCGTTTTTCCCAGAAGGCACCCCACCCCCTCCCCACGATGGGGGCAGTCCACTTACCCACATTTCGCGTACTTCGTCCCATCTCTCTCTCCACAAGCAGCTGCTAAAAAATCCAAGAGAGGGCAAGAATCAACACATCCAGCGAGGCACCCCATCACCCAACTGGTGGGAGATGATTTGACAATTGGGGGTGCTTAACCAGGACTATATATTGTCAGTCCAACACCTCCACCATCAGTCACTCCTCTGACTTACTGAATACCAAGTGTTAACCTCGGAATAGCTCCGGTGAGTCTTTCGCATCTCCAGCTTCACTAACCCAAGTGGAGTTGACAGTTCTCCAACAAAAAAAATAATTTTTTTTCTTCATATTATCTCCCCCGAAAATCATTGTTCACGTGCGGATTGTGTGTTTCTCCCCTCGATTCAACGTCTCAACTATGCAATCAGCCTGAAATTGGAGTGCTCTCCGGCTCAGATGGAGTATTAACTCCCAATAAGTTTCATCGTTGTTTCGAGTAGAAACAATTCAACTGAAGTTTGATTACAGCTTTTCACTCTCGGATGTTACAATCGTGGAGTTAGGAGTACTTTCCATTATCGTGGGCTACCGCGAAGAGATAATAAACCCGAGGGGAAATGTCGGGGGCATTGTTGGAGATGTCAATGACAATGAGACAGTCAAGTTCGACTGTCGGAGGGAATTGAGTTTCGTAATTTTGGGATTTCATTTTTTAGGTGAATTTCAACATCAACGAGGACAGCTATCAGCGATCATGAAGAGGTGGCTGCTGTGGATGGGTGAGTGATTACTATATTTTTTTTTCGGCGAATGATTATTTTGAAATTGACGATGACGACACCCACCGCATACAGAATTCAATCAAATCTTTTCTGCAATGTTATAATGGTATTGTAATTATTTAAATTCCATTGGTTTTTTTTTTCTCGTTTTCGTAATTACTGAGAGGGGATCTTGATGATTCTTATTTCATATAAACTTCTCAATCCGTAAATGAGGGACAGTTTTGCAATGGGTCGCGGTAACAATGAGTGTATTATTGAAAGTACCGAAAACACGTGGAGAGTTATTGCGCTAGATGCCACATTCTGTGAAACGAATGTTTCAACGGGTGAAGATGTGATAGGGGGAGAGGTGTTGTAACTTCCTCTAATTAAAATGGGTTGGAGATAAAGTTTCGTGACTCACAGACAAGGGCATTGTTCCCGAGATTGGTGTGTGTAGTTGTGAGGACTCTGTGGATTTTGTAGGCTTTGGGAGATGGGTATAAAGGTCAAGTGTAGCTAAATGTACAAAATCAACTGCTTTTTCCCGCGAATATCTCATTTTTTACCAGCAGAAATATTTCCCAACTATAGCTACTCCAATTTTTCTATGACAGAAAACCCATATAATGTCATAAAAACAGGAGGAAAATTTGATAAAAATTTTTAAACGGGATACGTTAAATTTTGAAACCTAAATTTGAAAATCAAAATCCATTACAAATAATCTGGATGTGAATAGAAAAATTTAGAAACTCATTAGGTGTTTAAGAAATTGACAATTGAAAATTAATCGAACTAGAGTTGCGTCAAGATTGAACGCAAACTATGTCGGACACTCGAATTACCTCAGGCTGTGGTCCAAAGAAAAATGAAAATTAACAAAGTTACACTAAATGTACACAATGTAAGTCATTATTCATTTAACACCTCCAACTCTATTCTCCATCTCCCAAGACAAATAACTGTGAATTCAGCTGTTACAAAAACGGCGAATAATACAGATGGGAGTGGGTAATTGTACGCACGCGATGCTGGGAATAGCAATTCAGACTGAAAGTGTGTGATGATCGTCTCCTCGTAGTTCACCTGAGTACTGCGTGCGAAATTTAGGAATGAGATTCGTCAGAGAAATGATTTGAAAAATCTGTGACATAACTTCCCGTTAATTAATTAGGAGCATTGTCGGTATGTCAAAACAGAGATTAAGTTTACACTAGTTTCTCACCAAACGCGCACCCGTAATTTTATGAAAATTTCAAGAGCTCCATTGTTCCCGTGGAGATTTCGTCATCGCAGCTGCCAAATACTCCAACTATTCTGAATAATTTCAATTTCTTTTTTTTCAGCCTGGCTGGCCATCGCCGAGGTATCAACGGTAAGTCCACACTTCCTCTCTACTTTCCACGATAAATATGAATAAATTGAGAATGTAAAAAATCCCAGCACCGAAGGCAAGACTAAAATGATGAAAATTGTTTCTGGCACTCTGAGGAATTCGAACTTCGTGTCCTCCTCGAGGGCAAATACTCGCTTCCTTTGTCAGCGAGGTTGAGAAATATGATATGACAAGGAGGACTCGATATGGAATGACACGGAATTCTGAGATGAAAACGGGCAGGTCTTCCTGCGAGAAACTTCATTTTTTTTCCTCCACTTGCGCAAGACTGTGCATCTATCGTGCGATCGGCTCGTGGCACCGCATGATGTAATCTCGAAACCACGCGAGGGTAGAAGATAGTAGAGAGGGGAGGGGGGGAAAAAAGACAGAAAACATCTCTGGTTTTAGCTTTTCGCGTGTTGCCCCGGGTGTCGAGGTCACTTCGTTCCTTTCTCCTTCTTTTCTTATGTTTTCCTCATGTTTTTTTTTGCTTGTCTCATCCAATCACTGATCTAAGAATTGAGATAGAAATGGATTAAGTGTTTTACACTCAGTGGGTGTTCTGATGTTTTAGGCACAAGATGGGTATAATTATCCGGTGCCGAGTAATCCATTGATTCCGGGAACGTCTCCGTCGCCGGGCGGATTCCCAGGGACGACGCCAACAACATCTACACCAGGGAGACAACCTGGTTTTCCTACGGGTGGTTCGGGAGGATATCCAAGTGGGAGACCCGGTGGTCGACCTGGTCAGCCTGATCAGGGATACCCAAGTGGACGGCCTGGTCAGCCTGATCAGGGATTCCCCAGCGGTAGACCTGGTCAGCCTGATCAGGGATACCCAAGTGGTCGACCTGGTCAGCCTGATCAAGGGTATCCAAGTGGTCGCCCTGGCCAGCCTGATCAAGGATACCCAAGTGGCCGACCTGGTCAACCTGATCAGGGCTATCCAAGTGGTCGGCCCGGCCAGCCCGATCAAGGATATCCAAGTGGCCGACCTGGTCAACCTGATCAGGGCTACCCCAGTGGGCGACCCGGCCAGCCCGATCAAGGATACCCTAGCGGCCGACCTGGTCAACCCGGCGGGCGACCTAACCAACCTAATCAAGGATACCCTAGCGGAAGACCGGGAGAAGGTCCTGGAAGCCAACCTGAAGGCTACCCTCGTGATAGGCCCTCAATTCCTTTCCCCGGTGATCGCCCCAGGCCTCAACAACCGGGTTACCCTGATCAACAGCCCGGACCGCAAGGACCGAATCGCCAACCAGGACAAAGACCAGGTGATCAAGGTCCTTCAGATGGTTACCCAGGCGACAGGCCAGATCAGAATCAACGACCTGGATTCCCGCCGGCTTCAAACCGACCCGGTCAATTCCCCACATCAACATCTCAGCCTGGAGGTCCTTCCGGATATCCCCGAGATAAACCGTCAGGTCAATTTCCAGGTGACCGACCAGGACAGGGACAGCAGCCAGGCTTTCCTCGACCTCCCGGTACGCAACCGGGTCAGAGACCGAGAGACCAGAGCCCTACTGGCTATCCTCGTGATAGACCCTCAGTGCCATTCCCGGGGGGAGATAGACCTGATCAGCCTCAACAGCCTGGTTATCCGGACACCTCCCAGAGGCCAGGTAGTTTTCCAGGAAAAAAACCTCCATTCCAACCAGGAACTAAACAACCGCCTCCGACATCGTTCGATGATTTTTCACGTGACAAGCCAGGTCAAGGACAAGAACGACCCGGATTTCCTGGATACGACAGTGGAAGACCTGGCCCAGGTAAGCCTACTTTTCCGGGTGATGATATTGTGCCTCCTGGACAGGATCGACCAGGATTCCCTGGTGGTCAGCAACCGGGTTATCCAGGTGGTCAACAACCTGGGACTCCAGGTGGACAACGACCAGGTCAGCGACCCACTTTTCCTGGAAATGACATACCTCCTCCACCAGAACAACCAGGTTATCCTGGCGGGCAACAGCCAGGTCAACGACCAGGTTATCCTGGCGGGCAACAACCAGGTCAACGGCCAGGCTATCCTGGCGGGCAACAACCAGGTCAACGGCCAGGTTATCCTGGCGGGCAACAACCAGGTCAACGGCCAGGTTATCCTGGTGGGCAACAGCCAGATCAACGGCCCGGTTACCCTGGCGGACAACAGCCAGGTCAACGACCAACTTTCCCCGGAGATGATATACTTCCTCCACCGGGACAACCTCCAAGTTTCCCGGGTGGACAGCAACCAGGTTTTCCAGGTGGACAGCAACCCAGTTTCCCTGGAGGACAGCAACCAGGTGATGGAGGCGATGGTGATGACGGCTCTTACGACGAAGGCGATTACTCTGCTATTCCTGGCGAGCCTGGCCGCGATTATCCAATTTACTCTGAAATCCCAGAAACTGGCTTCAGTTGTGATGCTCAACAGTTCCCTGGTTACTACGCTGATATCGAGACCCAGTGTCAAGTATTCCACGTCTGTGCTAACAACAAAACCTATGACTTTCTCTGTCCCAACGGAACAATCTTTCACCAGCAGTACTTCGTTTGCGTGTGGTGGAATCAATTCGATTGCAACTCAGCTCCGAGCTTCTACTATCTAAACGAAAACTTGTATGATTATTCAATCATTGGAACGCCATCGCCGGAGGGACCATTTGGACCCCAGGGTCCGGGATTCCCAGGACCTGGTTTTCCAGCGCCGGGACCACCTGGACCAGGTACGCTTTTAATCAAATTATTAGGAAAAAAATAAAATAGGATTAATTAATTTTGGCGCAGAAGAGGTTGATATTTCACTGAAGGGAGTGTTTGAATCGAGATAAATTATTATATTGTCATTCTTCAGGTTTTCCAGGACAAGGACCAAGCCCCTCACCAGGCTTCCCGGGTCAGCCACCTCAGGGCCCGTCCGGACCAGGTGAGTCATATATTTTAACCCCTACGAAGTTTAATACAGTGTAAAGGAAGAAACCTGAAAATTAATTTTGTGTCAGGTTTCCCAGGTCAAAGACCCTCTGGTCCCGGTTTTCCAGGACCGCAAGGACCGGATGGCTACCCTGGACAACGACCCTCTGGACCGGGTAAGATATCACCTTTCAAAATGATGTTTTATTCATTATTTATTGCAACATTTACTGAATTTTTTCTACCGCAGGTTACCCAGGACAAGGACCACAAGGACCTTCGGGGCCTAGTTTCCCAGGGCCACAGCAGCCATCTGGGCCAGGTAAATAAATATGATTCCCCTTAAGATAAAAAAATACCCAATCATACCGATTTGTTCTTCGTCAGGATATCCAGGACCAAGTCCACCTTCAGGACCAGGCTTCCCTGGAGGAGTATCTCGCCCAGGTATATTTCGAGACTTTCTTGAGTACCAATTATTCTCACCTGTAATTGACTCAAACAATCGCTCAAATTATTTTCTCCACTTTAGGCTACCCAGGACCAGGCCCACAAGGCCCCTCGGGTCCCGGTTACCCAGGCCCCGGCTCTCCAGGACCCTCATCCCCAGGTAACTATAGAGCTCAAATCACTTCAGTCAGCCTCAACTAATTTTCACACTCTCATTCGCAGGCTACCCAGGTCAACGACCATCAGGCCCTCAAGGCCCATCTGGCCCAGGTAAGCCTCTACTTGAATAAATAGTTTCTTTTCTGCTTGAACCACTGAGAAACCCATATACACAGGAAATTATGACGAATATGGTTCGATCATTCCGTAAAATTCTGATATTCGTGCGGAGACTTTCTAGACGAAAAACCTAAAAAAAAATATTCCTCAAAAAAATTCTTCACATATTAAAAATTTTCTGATTCCAGGCTTCCCCGGCCAGCCCCCATCAGGCCCAGACACCCGGCCTCAGCGTCCAGGAGGTCCTACATACCTGACCCCCCTCCCCCCCACCGGCGATTTTCCCAGTCGCCCCCCTCCTCCTCCGACTTCCAGCCGGCCTGGCTACCCCTCCCCCACGGGACCCTCGACCCCGGGGTATCCCACTTCTCAGCCCGGCAGACCCTCCCAGCCGGGCTACCCCAACCCAGGCAATGGTCGGCCGTCCCCACCCCCCTCAAACATACCATTCCCACCCGTAGGACCATCGAAGCCAGACCGCGAATACCTTCCACCCCTTGCGGGTTAACTCAAGTCATCTCCAACAAAAGATAAACGAAGAATCCATCGATATCAACCCGCCATCAGCATACCCACCTGTTGGCGCTGGACCTTGATAAGAAAAAGGGCCTCGGAACTCACGAAGAAAACCAGGCAACAAAGCCCAACTGTATTGCAAATTATCGCCAGTGTCTTAATCATTTAAACCAATTTTTTTTTCAATATTTTTCTCCATTTTTTTGTCAAATGAATTGCCCATAAGAGGAGAACTTCACTGCCGATGCATTGAGTATTCTCCTCGAGTATTAATTCAGAAGAACGTATTTATTTATTCAGCTTTCATAGAATCTAGAGGTACAAAAAAGGAACAACGTATGCCCATTGAGTTACCATAAACAGCTGGGAAGATCGGGATGTGTATCGATGACTCGTAAACGATGTATTCCTGGGTGAAAGTGAATGCATGATGTCTTCCATAATCCAAGATCGTAATCCCGTCGACGTCACACTGAAATACGATATGCAACTGGTTCCCGCTGAACAATATCATCTGCGGTTAGGCAATAGCATTAGGCATTACGTCATTGTAATAATAATTATACAATTATATGATGATTGAAAATGAAGAGAACACAAACGTTTTTGTAACAATGGTTTTGAGATACCTACTCGTGGGATGCCATTATGTATGATATTTTATACGTGAAATAAAGATATGAAAGACATCTTTGCAAGTTATCTTCTGTTTCTTCAGGTTTTCGTGTCAATCCTCTGACGATTTTTTTCACAAATTTTTGCCCAATGTTCGATGAGCAAGACTCTCTCTTCTCTTGTTCTCTTGTTCTCTCATAATTGTAATTAGTCACTCCGAATTGTTAACAATCGAGGGATTACGTAAACTCTGAGACACCGGGTGCTATGGTCTTAACACGATTGCCTCGAAATGCAATGAAGAATTGCGTGGAGCACTCATTGCCATTACTTTCAACATTTTCAATAATTTTTCATCGACGATGGTACAAGTTAATTCCGAGGATTCGTCGGAATTTTTATATTTGCGATTGCAATTTTAATCATTGGGATTGGAAATCCATGTCTCAGTGCTGCAAGCTCGAGCGACCCTACGACCTTGCAATTACACGTTTCAAATGTGCCAGAGAAGAGCAGCAATTAGTTCTTAGAATACCCATGCTTACCATCGATAAACACAATGTACGAGTTTGTGGCCTGTCTTGGTGGATCACGATAGATTCCAGGGAATTCTAAGTGGGAAGATAATTGCGGAGTTGAGCATGGATATGTGGATATACCCCACCCAGATAAGTAAAATGATAGTCATTTTTGATTTAGAGGGATTTCAGAATTTTTTGTTGGCTCCGTTCTATTTCATAATTTTGCAAAGACCATGCAACTCAAATAACAAATATTAAAATCGGCAAATTATTGTAAACGAGCGCAAGAGACTATTGTTTCAAAACGCGATATAAAAAGTAATTCCGCGGATTGCCCATCAAAGTTAGAGATCTTATGAGAAATTATGGATAACAATAATTTGTTTTCACTTCAGTTTAAATTCATTTTTCATCAGTGCTACTTAAGAAAAAAAAATCCCAGAGATATCAATCTCCCCAGGATCTATCGCGCTCTGATGATTGAAACGTCCTTGCTAGGACGTTACAGCTGCAAATGGCGTAATTGCTGAGGCGTGTAAGACCAATCCCCCGAGCCCTCACCCGAGACCCAGACATTTGAATAAAAATTCATAGGCGTTTAGAGGTGATACCCGAGTCATTTGGACAGCTGACAAATAATCAATATGATCGAAAGTTCACGACGCTCTTTACCCGGCAATTATCTCGCTCGAACTTTATGCATTCACTCCTGGCACGAGTCTTCTTGACCCACATAGAGCCCACCCATCAAAAGTTAACTCATTTCAATTCCTGTTGTTGTCGAATGAAGGATCATTGAATGGCAATGTTGATGAACAGATCGATCGTTTGTTTGGATGATTCCTCTGGCATTTGTAATAAATTCGCCCGTCATTTCCAAACTCTATGTAATGCAAATTCGCATAATGAGTTAATTGGAGGGAGAATCAATTTCACAAGCAGGGAAAAATACTCAAATGATAATTTAGGAACAACTGCTACTGTTCTACTCCACCTTTGCATAAATGGGCTAGTTTCACCTCTTATGACACACAATTATCCAGAGTCTGTACAGCATTACAAAAGCATTTTATCACAAACTGTGAGAACAATTGTAATTATAATAACATTACACATGCCAATGGCGTTTTATTTGCTGTGAAAATTTCTGGTCCTCAGTGTGAAACGCCAAATTAAATTATTAATTAATTAATTCTGAGGCGAAGTGGTAAAACGAGATAAGTGAATTTTACATATTTTTTTATAACCCGTATTATCTCAATTTATCTCAATAAGGAATAATGTTAGGAGAAATTATCAGAAGAATTTGTTTATTGCAAAATTGATCAGCTACAAAAATGTCTTGGGACATTATCTCCTGAAATATCTCTTTACTGAGTTAATTCGTGTTTTTTAAAGATAGGAAAAATAAACTTATCTCATTTTACCACTTCGCTACAGAATTGTGCCGGCACAAATTTCAATTTGAAAAAAATCAGAAATGAAGTGTAAGTCCATCTAAACATTATCCCCAGTTTACAAAAATAAGTCTATGGATTATCAACCTATATATGCCCCGCGAAGTTACAGATCATATAAAAAATTATCAATGGCATATAAATTGTTTTTCATTACTATTTTAAATTGAGGTTATTTTAACACTCAACGGCTCATATGAAGCTCTTTTGTACTAGTTTAATTTTGGTTACGAGAACCTCAGGGGTAATGACATAGACTTTACCCGAAGCAGCCGGAAGCCGTTGAACTGGCCTTACCCGTTGTTCCGTCCGTGACAATGATGGCAGGAGAGACGAACCGGTTGTCGATGGGTTTGCTCCATCCGCCCCCCTTCGCCGGACCCAAGTCAGCATGCTTTACACCGATGTTAACACGGTTCAGACAATCGAGCACCGAGATTTATGGTTGATGAGCATCAACCGAAGCAGCCGAGAGAGAAAGGAAGTCATCTGTACACGCTGCTCAGCACTCGTTTGCCTTTATTTATTATTAAACGTTGGCTCAAGGTTATAAATTAACAAACCATTGAACTGAGTATTTTTAAAAATTATTTAAATCCTACATTTAAAATCAATTAATAAATACGCAATTTAATCTTTCCTAATTAAATGTAGAATTCTCAAACTTATTGCAAGAATTAAGCATTACAAAATAAAAATTGTCGTTTCATAGAATAGTCCAGAATTCAACCAATTTTCAGTAGTAATAGCGCAAGTGCTCCAAAATTATCGAATTTTGTCCGATAGCAGGTTAATAATCCCGAGTGTGAAGCACGAGATTAATTTTGGACCACGAGTGGTATTTGACAGATTATTTTTACACTTAAATTTCGGTGAAATAGAGTGCACGGAATAAAATTAAGTGATTTGCGATTATTTTTTCAAAATTTAAATTTCTGAGTCAAATTTCCATGCATTTACGTTAGGTAGCTTCAAATACTGCGCTCTGCTTGGCTAAGAGCAGAGTATGAAGATTAATCCACGTATTTAAACCAATCAAATATTCTTTGGACAAGAATTAAAAGCCACATTTGGTATGTAAATTCCTGTCATTCGGCTCTTTAACACCTCCGTACTCGCGCCTTTTCACCAAACGTCGTCCCGTAGCAAGCGCCGCACCGTCCGCGTATTCTCGAGCGCAATGTTGCCAGAAGGCTCTCCCACTATCCACACGCTCCTTGGGATTGTCACGGGAGTCGGCAACACCGCTCTTAAATTTTTACTACGAGAGTACTCGCATGGGGAGCGCTGGGCTCTTTTTCGTCTGGCGCGCTCGAAAAAAAATCCAGGCGTGTATACTCTCAATCAGAATCTATTATTTGAGGAACTTGTAAATAGGCAGAGTCTCATTCCTCATATTTTTAGAGATACGTGATTGATTGTAGATTGTAGATTGTAGAAAAACCGAGCGCGTGCCGTATTAAGACTGAGAGGTTAGTGAAACTGGCCGCCATGACAGTTATTGGCGCAGTGTCGTCGGCTTCAGCCAATAAGGAATCGTGACTTCAACGTTTCGAGAATTTCAAGATAATCGATTGTGCCAATCGTGTCTCTTTTAGAATAGGAACTAGCATTATAAGGCGCGTTGCACGCGCTCTCCCCGTAATTCCTACATTATCATAGTTTTTTCATTAAAAAAACATCATGAACATGAACATGATCTTCGCAAAATGGAGGTGGTGGGGGTAGCATTTCATGTTAAAACTTATGCTGACTTCAGTCTATCTATCTAATCATCAATCGAAATAAACAATCAATATAACTCCCAAAATTGTATTCTCAAGAGCAATGATAATTTGCTCATAGGAATTTTTCACTTAATTATTCATACTTCA
>JAPYZN010000899.1:0-21298 GCA_030522865.1 Psyttalia lounsburyi
TTAAAAATCCCACGCCCCAAGCCGGACTCGAACCCGCTCCACGCGGGCTCCGCCGTCCGGCCGTGCGCCTTAACCAACTCGGCCACCGTCGTCGGTTTCTCGCAATTGTATATCAAAATGTACTATTTATTAGGTGAAGAAAAAAAAAAAATCTCATCGTTTTCTCTCATATTAATAACACTTCTCTCCCCCTCTCCCTGCCCCCCCCCCCCTCCCTTCCTTCCTCTGTTCCCTTCTGTCCGTTCGCTCCCACCCACAAGTTGCCTTCCGGATAAGAACTGTTGAATTATGGACCATTTCAATAGAACACTCGGAAGGAAATTTTAATCTAATAACAAAATTTGTTCTACACAAATATTTATAATGAGTAGCAAATTTAATTGAAAAAATTCATTTTTTTCAGTTGCTGATAATGAGATCGTAGAATTCAATTAGCTATCGGTAATATATTCCAATAGTTAGAATTAATTGGAAATATTATTTAAGCCCATTTTGATGAATAGTTTGTTACTTAATAAAAAAAAATCCAAAACCTCCACATTCCAGTGAAGTATTTCTTCATAAAATATTGTGTACTAAGAAGTACTTCAGTGACATGATTACCGGTCTTTTTAATTACACATACAGAAAAATATGTATAAAAATATTTTACTCACACAAAGAGATGATGATGAGTATGCTTCACAGGAGCTGGTATTTGTAAAAACAGAATGGTTTTTAGCATCCCTCCTCCATATGTGACAGATGAATTAAGATAATTATCTTAAAATTATCTTGAAAATGTTAGGCATAATAAAATATGTAAAACTGCACAAACGACTGGTTTTGCCCTACAATCGTTTTTTTACCGCCGTTACTACATTTTACCCTGAAATAGGGGAAACTATGTTCATTTTCGTGGTGAATTAACAATATGATTTTCACCCAATTTTTTCCATAGAACATTTTGATGATTAGATTTGTATTCACTTCAGCCCCAACGTTGTTCAATTTCCGCTCTCGAATTTCGAAAAGTGATTTTCTTTCGAAACTGGGCAGAAATAAAATTTGATTTACTGAGGAAAGTTGGCGTATAAATTTCAATGGAATTATTCGTGGACGGACTTTATTACCAATGATTCAACTGTGATTTTGCAGTTGATACACTCGCGAAATGTATTTTAGAGGTCCACAAAATCAGAAACTTTCACGATTTTCTTTTAACGTAAAATATTTAATTCCGCTTTGTTTGTATCGCGGCAATCTATGTATAAGAGAAGATTAATAAATTTAACGATGTAATGGATAAAACTATCCTATTTATGTTGTTGCTAATTGTTACTGTTATTATTGTAACAATACATGTATATATGAATATATAATACATGGATACATTCATGGAGAATATTTCATCGGTTGCGTCTGTATTTGTCCACTCAACACACGTTTCGAGCCTCAAACGAATGGTATGAATAGTCTTAACAAACATTAATAACTAAAATTCTCGAAACGGAATTCAATGCATGTCCAGAGCAATAACTGAATACTCCATACGTCTATGCAAATAAATTCCTAAAATTGAAGTTTCAAAGTGACATTTAATATAAGGAGTTTTGAATAATATATCAACTGAAATACACTTGTCCAATGTTCCCACGGCATGTGTACTCGGAGGAAACCTATGAAGGAGGGAGTAGGTCCATCAAATTCTCCACTGCGGTTGCAGCTATTAACCCAACTGTCGTCTGGGCTTTAACTCATCCCTTAACTGTCGCTGGAGCTTAAATATGAATCTACGAATAATTACGCCAACAATTTTACTCACAATTAGATAAATGAAAGTTAGAACAATGGAACCTATCAACACTAATTTGACGAATGGAGAATCTAAAAATTTGCCCAATTTTTGTTCATTCAATTGTGAAAATCATTTTTTTAAGGTAAATAAATTTATTTGTGGCGATTGAACATAGCTAATTATCAGAAGAAATTCTAAGAAATTTGAAAACGTATGTTTTATCATCTTTGTACGAAATTTCTCGTTTTCCGGCAAAAATATTTCAATCCTAATAAAGAATTCTAGGGTATTTACAAATATTATTCATTTACAATTTTCCCTTCAACCGTGTTTTAATATTTGAAAGTGCCTGACACAGATATCCATTAAAAAATACATATTTGGCTTTATAATCAAAACCAACATTAATTTCTACTGAACGGATTTTCTTCCAAGGAGTTCATATTGGAATGTTCAAAACAGGTAAATAACTTGGCAATTCTCTTATTGAAAAAAATCAAAAGGTATCGTGAATCATGAATTTACAAAAACAATCCCCGAACTAAAAAATTACGCAATTTAATTCATTAAATTAATAATCAAACTGCGACACTCAAGATAATTCAATGCAATAACGAATGCAAAAAATGAGACAATTCTGCCCTTCAATACCATTCATCGCCCGACTACAATAAAAATCATTGAAATTGAATCACATGCTCCAAACACTATTCAATGTTTCTCTCGCAATAACTCCCTAGCAGTAAACGTTTTTAAAAGTAACGTCACTCCGGGATGCACGAGGTTGAGGGTATTCGTCGATACTTATGAATCTTTATGGGGCACCAAACCACCCACTCTCTCCCGATATAAATGTTCGGATTTCCATGACCTGTTACCTCATTCAAGAATCTCCCAAACATATACATCTAGACTCGCAAAAGGGCGCTTGCCCGTAAAAGCAAAGTTCCGAAGGACGCTCAAGCGGGACTCTCGCCACTCATATAACTTTTAAAAACCCAACCGATCGGTTATCCTTCCAGGGCCCTTCCCCCCTTTTTTCTTCCAAAACTACGTTAAAAAATGAAGATAAAGTATGCATGTAAGGCGAAAAAACGAAAAATATTGATAGAAAAAGGAATATCATCGCCTCATTAAACGGCCATTAAAACTTTTTCATCAAAGGAAAAAAGTCTTATGCAAAAATGAAAGGGAAATAAGAAATTCTTCAACGAGAAATTCCCTACGTCCATGCCCCCCGGGGAAAAACTTGATTTCAGCGCGGTTAGTATAACGAGGCTAATCGATAATAAACTTTACAATGTTTCTTCTGTCTGAATTGCCAGCCCCATAAAGTTGATAAATTCCAAAGGTAAAGGGCGAGTGAGTAAACAGGAAAAGTGAACAAAAAAAATCCTGAGAAATGAAGTTTAACCGGCCGATTGGTAAATTTTTACTTTTAAATCTCGGGTGAAAAACGAGTAACAAAAGAAATATATGGGTACGTAAAAAATAAAAGTAAAGCTTGTAAAACAAATGTGAGAATCGTAAAGAACCAGATTTCGCGGCGATTCTACTATCCCCCCGTTCTCCTACCGACGGTATTTCGCCGCTCGCAGGTGGACGATTCTTGTAAAACAGTTACCTACGTGATCCCGGCCCACTGAACCCGTTTATTTCATCGGCTAAAATCGTTTGACTCGTTGGCTCACTCGTTTTTTCCTTCCTTTTACCCCATTTTTTGGTGCTCGTACAGAGAAAACTCCTCGTATACGAGAACTGATCGTAAAAGACGTGGAAAGAGCATCAAATCGTTGTGCAGTTTTCTGGAACACTGAGGCGATAAAACAGGGGGTGAAATCTTTTTCCTTGATTTTTGTGAGGCAACTGGCGCATTTGTCACATACTGACATTTAGGTTGGAGGAAATGAATTTACTTTTCTGTGAATTTTTTCATTCAATATCAAATCAGTTCTCCAGTTGAGAACAAAGCGAAATTGGTTCTACAGAAAATTGGTCAAATATTGAACGACGATGCTGATAAGACTTCTTAGAAATTTTTAGTATATCATAAGTCCTGGGTAAATGTCAAGAAAGTCCCCCCACCTTCGATTTTTCGATTTTTCGATTCAATAAAGTGATTTCACTTTGGGGGGGTCTTTCTAGTCATTTACCGAACATTGGCTCAAAAATTATGTGACAGTAAAAAATATTCGTCAACCAAGGATTCATTTTTCAGCCAAAAGTACGTTTTTCTCTCAGTGTATGCTATTGTTTTCGACCCCAGATCTATATGCGAGCTACACACTAATAATAATAATGATCTTAATGGTTACCTACCTAAATAATACACTTCAAAATATTATGGCGAAAAATGTTATTATTTCCAAATATTACATCTCAAAATATTACTAAAAACAGTAAAATTACAAACCAAAATATCATAAAAAAAAATAATAAATACCAGGTGGATTGCAAGAGTTTTTGAAATTGGGTAGGGGGAATGCGTTCCACATTTTGATAAAACTTAAGAAAAGCCCCCCCCCCCCCCCCCCCCCCCACAATAAATTCATTTTATTCGCAAGAATAATTTGAATTCAATTCCCTTTCGTGTTTATATATATCCTAGAAGATCGAAATGTATATATCTAATGGTGTTTGTTATGATGGGAAGTGGGCATTAGGTGCGGAGAAAAATTAACGTCTTACACACACCTACATAATGCACAACCTTGACCAACACAACGCTAAATATTCCGATAATAAATGCCATCTCAGTATTCACTAAGCAGTGATACGGTGGGTATGAATCGCGAGGAAATTTTCGTGATGTGCGCCAACCTACGGAACTGAAGGACGATCTGCCGAAATAAAGGGTAAGTGACGAACATCATCACGGCTATTTACCTGAATTTTTGTTCAGACGTAACGTTTACTTAAGTAACAGATTGGAAATAATTTTCGACACTGTGGCCAAATACTATGCCCCGAACCGCACTACACTACCGCAACAGTCGTGAGTGTAACGTGGACAGTGCCCGCCGGCCTCCGCACGGAGAGAAAAATTCCATAAAAATTACGTGTCAGTTCCGTAATCTGCGAGTCAAAATAATATTCCGTAAAAATTACAGAACAGTGCCGTACTTTTTTACAGAACAAGTTCAGGAAAAAGTACGAAAAGTTCTATAAAAAAGTACGTCACTGTTCCGTAATTTTTTTTTTTTGAGATCGGCGGAGAGTGGGTCATTGTTAGTGGCGCATTCACGATTGTACTTCATCTTGGTGTTGTCCTCGTCTAAATACATATTCAAAATGTGGTGTTTTAGGACCAGAGGACCGCCACCGCTACGAGGTTGGTCCCGGGTGACGCAAAGAGCGGTGAATTGTGACCTAACTTCGGGAAATTCAAATCCGCATGACTCACGAACGAATCGTTTCCGACAGCTGGGGGTTTTTTTGGAGAGGGCTTAGAATCATCTAACGCAGATCTCCACAAAATTGCAGGAAAATCGCCGGGACGGGAGGGGGGGGGGGAGGCGGGGCGGGGGGGGGGGGGGGGGGGGGGGGGGGAAGAGGTCTTTCTCAACACTCACCCATAATTTATCTCATCGCTGAGAATCCCTGAAACGACTCAAATAAATAGACACAGTGCCACCGGCCAACTTCGATATCACACCGTGAACAGGTCCTCAACCGTCACATTCTACCCCAAAATGCCAATCGCCCGGCCACACAACGCGCCTCAACCCTTCCCCCTGTTCCACTTCCCAACTGATCACTATACCGAACACTTTATCGGTATGCAATTGTACATTATGCAAACATGAGCACGTGTATACCCGTGGTACACCTATCTGAATCATTGCCATTGCAAACAATGCAACATCACCCAGTACCCCTAATGCATTCTGAAAGACGGTACATTGTACTGTAGCTTACCAATGCGTATGGAAAACGATATGGCAAACTCTCCAGGGTCGACAGTTTGGAATATTGCTCGGCAAATCATTCCGCAAACACTGAATGCTATTTCCCAACAATTTCGAAAATTACCTCTGAGTATATGTCTCCCAAACAAAAATGATTTTAAAATTTCTCATATTCAATTGATCCTTTTAAAAGTCTTTTAATTTCAAAAATCTCAAATTGAATGACAAATTTTTGAATTTTTTTTAACAAGATGAGAATGTTGGTTGTGTGGATGAGAATTTGGTGAAATTTGAATATATTATAATTGAATTCAGCTTAGATATCTGTTGTCTGAATATTGCGAAGTGAATTTATTGTAATGTGATATTTAAATAAACTTTAAACAAGCTAAAATGGAAACATTCTACAATTTCCTACAAAATTGTTTTGTAATTTATTTATTTTTCATCGTCATTTGAGCAGGGTTGCAACTTTGACCGAGTATAATGACCCAAATCAGCCATTTTGAAGGATTAATCGCACTAGCCTCAAATAAGATTAATCAACAATGTTTTCACTCATTAAAATTGATATGAAATTAAAGCATATCTCAGAAAAAAATCAAACTTTATTTGAATATTTGTGACTTGGTTAAATGTTTCAAATCATTACAAAATCATAGAATCTCCTAGAAGTAGGGACAGTGACAGTTACTGAAACATTTATAGCATTTGTACATTTACCGTATCCAATTATTTCCAACAATGCTCGTTCCAGTTGTTCTTACAATTTGGGTTAATTAGTAGCCTCGTTAACCAGAATTATTGCGAACAAAAATAGAGGGAGTGATACTCATCCCAAATAAATTAACAAACAGTTGGAAATGCATTTCATGCGAGATAAAACTTGGATAAAAAAGAAAGTACAGAGCCAGATGGAGGTTATCCCTCACTTCGGGTGCTTTATTTTTCGGCCATTCATGTTTGGTTACTTTAATCCACGTCTATGGGCAATATCAATAAATTTACGTTGCGACAGTGGATGGGATACTTTATTTGCAAACTGAACAAAAGTTTCAGGACCCCTGTGTTACTGTGATTGACGTACAACCATCGAGAACAACTGAAAATGTCCATTTGTCCAGCAATTGACGACGTCACCGAAATGGTTGTTTTTATTTACTGGTTTTCTGTGAGCTTCCTAGATTTTTTTTTGCTTTTTATTGACGTTTATATCAATAAGTTTTATGACGAGAGGATATCTTGTCCTGTCCGACACCGGAGCTGACACATTTTGGAGGAAATGACACGCGCCGCATGCGCGGAGGATTGTAGTGTGCAGATGAATCGATAGGGGCGCCAGTCGCTGGAGTTATCGAGTTGAAGTTTGGAGTAAATTGACTGTTTTGGTTGAGGCATTGTTTTGACGGGATTTTGACGATTGAACCTCTATTGATGGACATAAACCGATTAGTTTTTTGGAAATTAAGTAAAAATGGATCCTGCATTGTTGAGGGAGCGGGAGCTCTTCAAGAAGAGAGCTATATCAACACCTGTGTAAGTGTCAAGAAAATTTTTAACCTACATTTCACTGGTGTATTCCCAATTTAATTGATGTAACAAATAACTTACTTCTGTTTTGTCTATGATAAGGATTATCATGTGCTATTTATTGTTTTTCATTTATTTTTCATTCCATCTGTTGCAAACCAACTTGTAAGTGGTTATTTGTAGAAGCTTTCAATTAGACAGAATTTCACTTGACAAGTCACAATTTGCTTCGGGGAACAGATTAATATCTTCGATTTTATTCATTGTTCGGATAACTATATACAAAATAAACTCTACTTACAAATATGCATATGATTGATAAAATACCTGCCGGAGATAGAGTAATTTAACTTTCCGTACTATATCCAGAATTGAGAAAAAGAAAAAAGAACCTGAGAAGGAGCCCAGTCGAAATGAGCCAAGTAAGAAGAAACCAAAAGTCTCATCGGTGCCCAGTGCTCCAAAACTCGACAATGTCACCTACAAAACAATGCCTGGTAGTTCACAATATAAGTTTGGGGTACTGGCAAAAATCGTCAAACATATGAAAACGAGGCATCAAGAGGGGGACGACCACCCTTTGTCGTTAGATGATATTCTCGATGAAACGAATCAGTTGGACGTGGGCTCAAAAGTAAATAGAATAAATCATAGCCTTTCCTGTTCCATGATATTAACAGTCTAATAGTAATCAATTGTGTGATTAATCACCAGGTCAAACAGTGGTTGGCAACTGAAGCCCTCAGTCAGAATCCGAAAATTGATGTAATTGATAACAAATTCGTATTCAGACCAACGTACAAAATTAGGGACAAAAAATCGTTACTGAGACTTTTGAAGCAACAGGATTTAAAGGGACTCGGAGGAATATTGTTGGATGATATTCAGGAGAGTTTACCTCACTGTGACAGGGCTCTGAAGGTAAGTAAAAAACCCAGACTGATTAACTGACAAGAGAACCAAAAATTACTGAATCGAAAGACATAATGCAAACGATTTTATAATTATTTTTCACGTCATAACATTAAAAAAATACATTGAAAGCCCTTGTTCATTGCCCTCAAAATTCCCCGCAAGAATGTTTCTGGATTAGTCACAAATTGGTGAAGAATCGGAATTTATCGTAATTAATAATTATCTTGGATTAATAATTATTTGAAAGATAACACAATTTAAGGTCCTGTTGGTACAAACTTTATATTGAAAAAATGTTACAGCACTTGCAGCACGAAATTCTCTTCATCGTTCGGCCCCTCGACAAGAAGAAAATCGTGTTTTACAACGACAAAACAGCCCAATTACCAATCGATGAGGAATTTCAAAAGCTCTGGCGTGCAGTAGCTGTCGATGCGATGGACGATCAAAAAATTGATGAATACTTGGAGAAACAAGGTATAAGATCGATGCAGGACCATGGACCAAAGAAGCCAGCCCCAATAAAACGAAAGAAACCAAATAACAAACGAAAGAATCTCAAAAAGCCTAGGGATAATGAGCATTTGGCGGATGTACTGGAAACCTACGACGTAAATAAGTGAATAACGAAACTTGAGCCACAGACGTGGATCAATTCATTTAGCCAATGGAAGTCGTTTGAATAAATATATAATTTTTATAATCACAAGTTATTTGTAAGTACAAAATAAATATAATTTTTCTCATCTCTCAGGGGCTTAACAATAAACTTGGTGAATTCTAGTATAAAAATCATCAATCCTTTGGCAATTACAGATGATCATTAGTCTATCAGTACAAAAATCTTATTCCTGTACATAAAAAGAAAATTTATTGATTATCGTTTGTTGTGATTAATCTTTGGGAAGTGCAGAATCGCTCTTTCCACGCGAATAAGCACGTGTTGCTTTGCTTCCCAGCATTCGATCCAGTAGTGATTGTTTATTTCTTCGTCGAGCTGCGAGAACCTCCCTGCACAGTTCGTGATATGATTCAGCCACTTGTGCAACCTAGAAAATCAAATAAATAGACTTCTGCTTTATTATTAGAAATGGAAAGACGATATTATAAGGATTAATTTGAGTAGCTGATAATTATATTTTTACAGATGAATATGAGTTTTTAACTTTATTGTTAAGTAGTCGAAGATATTTTTTACTTTAAATCGTTAAACGTCGAACTAAAGAAAGAAAGACTGAAGTATAAGAAAACAATTTATCTCCGAAAAAAATCTGAAAAAGATTAAGAGGTATTTTTTCAAACCCCTCAATCGTAGGAAAAATCACCATCAAATTTTACGAGAGTGAGGGTCTCTCGTTGACTCATTTGGTGTGGAATACCTCAAATACATATTTTCTTACTTTTGAGCCTCTATTTTCTATTATAAAAATTACCTTGAGACAATTGTTCGAAAACCAAAAGCAATTTCGCATTTCAAAATTTCGGTAGAAATACCACTTAGTCAAAATTGATCTCCCACTCCTTCCCCGTAAATGTTTAATTGAACCAGAAAATTCTGAAACAAAATGACTCGACATGTAGAGAAACTAGAATAGACCTGTTTGACAAAAACATGTCTCAAAGTAGTGAAAAGTGAAAAATATTATTTTCTTATTGAATTGCAATTACGTAGAACAACGTAAAACACATAACTTAATTTTTCCTGAAAAAATCGTTTGTTAGAATTCCGGAAACACAGTAAAGATAATTACATTAGAATGAAGAAATGTTAATTTAGGAGAGGAAATGTATTTTATCAAAGTTACCTGTTCAGCAGCTGTAACTTCACTGAACCAGCACTCAAAGTCCTTAGCCAAAATTTCACCCTCCTCAGTACTGACTTGCCTCAAGTGTACCATGTCTGCTTTGTTGCCAACCATAGCCAGTGGCATAGCTGCCTCTGGGTCTGCGACAGCCAGTGCTTGTTTAGCTTTTCTTACAAAGTTGAAGGAACCACGGTCAGTTATTGAGTAAACGAGCAAAAGTCCGTCCGCCCATTGAAGTGTCTCCATCGTTGGCATTTCATCGTCACTCTGGAAAATAAATGATGACATTTTCAAAACTCAATTGCCCAAAGGAGATGGGACATCTGTCATTATTAGGCTCTTATCGCGTTTCTTATAATATGCAAATGAGTTGTGGATACCAAGTATCTTAAGAGCTTTAGGTTAAGATAAAAAGAAGTTACCTTAGGACAGGAGTCTAAAATTTCAAAGAGGATCGGCTCACCATCGACCAAGACTTCGTGCTTGTAGCGATTCTCTGAAATTAAACAATGCACTGAAGAACATGACATAAGAAATTTCTCTAATCAATTTTTTTCTCACACAACCGCAAATGCAATATCCCCCTTTCTTTCAGAAACGTTGTTTTTATGAACGGCATTCTTTAAAAATATCGAATTTCAAATTATGAATTAAAAAAAAAGAATTTCTCATAAATTACGCACGAGAGAATCGTTGTCATCTCCAGAGATGGCTGTTTTCTAATTTATTATTATTTTATAAATTGTCAAGAGGTAGAGTTCTTTTTTCTCAGAAGCTAATGATCGATACTTCTGAATTTCTCCACCAGAATATATATAAAAAGAATCATCAATACAGCTTCATAATCAGAAAAACAGATCTGTCACACGTTTTAAGAAAATATACTAAAATAAACAAAGAAATTCCACTGTCTCAATTAACTAAGTGTAACAAATCGATAAGCTCACTTAACAAATGGTGACATATTTTCGTTGGAACATCAATGTCACACGGTTCAGTCGTCTCTTTTCAATTTTGTCGGACTAATATAGATCAGACGTGATATCTCAAGGTATTCGCGTAGAGAAACAGTCTCGAACGAAAAAAAACAGAAGGGAAGATCAAAAGATTTTCGTGTTCTGAAATTCAATATGATTTCGGCTCATGAATTTTTATTGTCTCACCTTGCTGATGATCATACTCCCCGATGTATCTCCTCGTCAGGAACCTCACGGTCAGGGCTGCAATAAATGATAAATTTTTAGCTCACGTATAAAAACTTTTCACCCAGCTGCAAAATTTCAATACTCCAGAAGACTTAAATCATTATTTGCGAGCGGGGTTAACTCTTCCGACGAGCCATAAAACACGTATTACCCCAGTTCAATTGTTTATACTAGCGGGCTGCGCCATGTGGACAAACACCAAAAATTCCAGGGTAAGATCTCCACAGACGTAAATACATTAAAGGGGAGGTGGGGGATTTATACCGCTTCCTTTAAGTACCAGAAGTTTTCTGAAGAAAATTCTGACGATGATTTTTCTTTTTTTTTAATATTAAAAAAAAGTATTCTCCAAGAACACAATGAAATCATTATTTTTTAATAATATTTGTATGTTAATTACCGGAACAAACCGAGTAACTGCAATTTCCATTCTATGGATTTTGTAGGTCATATTGAACACCAAACAAAAAAAATGTATTGTCGAACAATAGTCAAAATTGACGGGCCAAAAACTGTTTTCACAAATCCAAAAAATGTCAACAATCAAATTTTTTGATAGAAGTAAAAGAAACTTTAGACTCATATTTCCACCACAAATACCATTATTACACGAAGGAAGTGAAACCGAAATCTTTTTCCTTCCCTCTGCTTTTCTGCATCGATGTCGATTCCATTTGTGCTTTAGATTATAAAACGGTAAATCTAATGTGGGAGCTGGTCTATCAATTCTCAGTATAACAAATGACCAACAAATTTAAGATTGTTCTCCTTTAAACCGGAGGTCCCCAACATGCAATTATTGACGGCGAGATCAAAGATTTTGTTTTTTTTCCTTCAGAAAACGTCAAATTTTTAATGTTAATGACGAGTGCTTGTGAAGATCAAATAACAATTGAACTCATAATTTTCGCTGGAAATTTTTGCAACTTTCAAAAGGAATATATATTTTTAAATATAATATGTTGCATAAGGCAATTTGGGGTTTGTTTCCCTAACTTTTTATCGTCGAAAAATATGGTGCGACCAATAATTTCTTAAAACTCATTTGACCCGGAAATAAGTTCGAGAAATTTCTCAACTCCGTTTCAATTGTTTACCCTCTTTTACTCCGACGGTAACAAAGGAATAAATAATTAGTTTTCCTTAGATCCATGTAATTATCCGAGTGAAGGGCCTATCCTTTCTTCGCGATGAATATTCAAATAGCCACCGTGGCTTGAATCACAAACGATACCTGGTCTTTTCACCAGCTCGAGTTCGCCTTACCACTCGACCGATTTTTTTTTATTCGGTCTTATAGAATACGGAAATGAGATAAACGAATCGATGACAACAAGGGAAAATCGGTGAAAGAAATTGAGGGGAAGTTAAGTTTGGGTGAAACATGGTTATGAATTATGGGTTCGAATCGAAGGTGATAAATAATGGCGAATAACTTCAGAGGAGCCAGTACCACTAAATATTCAGGGGATGAAAGTTCAGTCAGAAATACTCGCTTACTCCATCATTCACTTTATCTTTTTTAACATCTAGATTTTTTATAGTAGTCGTCTCATTTCTCGCGTTTTGGCAGAAGAATAGAATTTCCAACAGTATCCGATGAATCACGTGAGGAGAAATTGAAAGAGTGATTTTATTATATATTTTACCGATAGAACCAAATTCATAACTTTCTTTCCAATTTTATTTTTAATTTTATAACTAAAAAATTCACCTTCGGCCCGCGTGTACCTCCAGCCGAATGTTATCTAGATTTTTGTTGTGTTGAATTTTGTATCTACAAATAGATCTACGAATAGATAGAGTAGATCCTTGAGAATTATGAATATGTATTTGAGAAAAACTAAAGAAAATTAAGAATAATGACATTTTCAAAGAGCCCTTATGAGAAATATTGACAACTAAGGGAGTAGAGAGTAAAAAAATTTTTTTTAATTTGTATTTTCTGCATTTTAAAAATTTATTTTTATACCCGAATAAAGAGCACTCGTGACAAAAAACTTGATGCAAAATTGCGAAGCTTATCATCTGTCACTTCACGGGGTCCATGTTCTCAATTGTTCCTCCCAGGTATTTAACATTTTTAATTTTACCCTTTACTCACTTATTTCTTAATATTTCTCAAAAACACTCTGTGAAAATGTCCCTTATTTTCTCTAGTTCTTTTCAAATATATATTTATTAATTTCGGAGGTCTATTGATAACAAAAAATGAGGTTGGAGAGACACCCAGGCTTTAAACTTCGATTATATTGTCATCGGAAGTGCATAGTAATACTATCAAAAAGCGTGACAGAATCACGGAATCGACAAATTTCGTAATCGTTGAATTTTATGATCACAAATCTCTAGTCATTGGAGACCAATTCCTAAAAAGTGGGGATAGATCTCTAAAAATCACCGACGTGCTCATAATAATAAAAACGATTTTTTCCTAAATTCAGTGAGTTATCGTAGTTTTTCCATTTAAAAACCTCATAAGATGAAATTTGTTTTGTATTTTGTACCTCATTCCCAGGGGCAAATTAAACAAGCTCACTTTCATCATAATTTTTTCTCTCTTTCCAAGGCTTGTTAATCCAGAGAGACGAAAGGCGAAACGAGAGTCGGTAGCCTAGTGACCCGCTTCGAGGTACACCACACTATTTTTACCGCCAACCTGTCTCCCTGTCGTTGTCACCGACAGTCAAAAAAAAATAACGTACAAAAGGTCTGCACGGGGTACATTTACTTATCATTCATTTATTATCTCCCTCATACCCAGACCCTTTTAATTCTGACATTTTATTCAACCTCACGGGGAGATAACTCCTTGGGGCTTGTTTTTTGCCCCATCCTGAATAAAGATGCTTGAACCTCAGAGATATGACAGAGAATTTTTCAATTAAAATCGGAAAATTCGGTGTTAACAGAGCGTCAGCATCTTTAATTCAGGGATCAGAGGTGAGAGATTTATCGGTTGAGTTGAGTCGAAGACGAGAGTATTAAGACATACCGAAGGCTCTCGAAATACGTCGGGATCAGTGCGTGACCTGTTTAAAGGATCTAGTGAACTCCAAAAGCTCATCTCATCTGAATTCATTCCATTCTCTACTCCCAGATTTTCTTGGACACTTAACAATGCAAAAACAAAATACCTGCTTCTGCAAATTTCTCGTGAAAACGAAAACTCGAAATTCCTCGTCTCGAAAAACAAAATATAACTTGTGGTTCACTAGAGAAAAAACATAACAAGACAGAATTACGATGTTTCGTGCTTAACTCTCAGATTCAGGGCTATTCGAGGTAAAATGTATAAATAGCCTGTGGAAGTTGTTACGCAGCTGCCGTTTGTCGGTTTAGAATTATTTATCCACTGTGTCTAGCCTGGCAGATTGATTCGCCATAAAATATTTTTATATTTTTCTGCGCCCCTCTTATCCAGTAACTCTTCATAAACTCTCCAACTATTTTCAACTGCAAACAAATTCCGAGGTCGCGTGTGGTTTTACAAAATACTCTGAGAAAGGAAGGCATGAGAATTGCAGATATAAATTTTAAACCTACGCAAGAAAAACTTCCGTTGCGAATTCGATAGATAATTGTCATTGAATTTCTATTCAACTTTCGATTATTTTTGGCTATTATAATGAAAATGTTCAATGCAAAATTCTTTGTTTTTGCGTTAATTTCTCTTAATTCTGTGGACGAAACATGCAGTCAAGTGTCATGAGAAAAATTTATAAAATACAAGTTAGGTAATCACCATAGAAAATATTTTGATAGAATAAGTTGCATTAAAAAATACACTTTTAGTGAATTTTGGTACGGAATTTTTTTTATTGAATAAACTTAAACTCTCTTTGCTATTCAATAATGTTCAATAACTATAACCCAATGTGGTGAGTGTCTTCGAAAAGAATCTGCGGAAGGGAAAGCGTGAGGATTGCGACGAGAAATTTTGAACATATCATGTAAACAAAGGAATTTTTTTGACAAACTTTTTCAGATTTTTCTCATCATATCATTATTTTGAAATCCGCAAATGGAATTGACGAACTATTACCTATTTTATATCCATTTCGGTACCAATTTTCCGATTTCTTTCTAATTTTCTTTAAGTACACCCTGGTCATCTAGAGAATTCGGTCTCGATGAAATATTTTTAAGTTTTTTCTTTCCACTTTGATATTCTATAACTCTTCATAAATTCTAGGACTATTTTTACCTACAAACAAATTTCGACAGAAATGTAAAATCAAATAATTCAAGAAAAAAAATACATTATGAGAATTGCGTAGAGAAATTTCAAATATTTGTTTCTCTCCCAAATAAATGTCGCTTTTTGTAGCACCTCGTCATATTACGTCACGTCGGCATTAATACTAGCCTCCATAAACGATTAATTTTATATTTTGAATTGCCGCGGTCATCTAAAATTCTCCATAAGCGCTAAAACGTTTAGAAACAAATAAATCAATCTCTTAACAGTAGATAGAAGATTTCTCTCATCATCTCATTAAAGTGAAATCCAAAAAATTAATTAGCGATGAACTATTTTATGCCCGGTTTTATCTCGCTCCGTCACCAATACTAATCCCTCCCCCATTTCTTTCTATTTTTTTTTAATTACAGCACATTAAACTCCAACCGGTGAAAATGCACCTAGTGTGTTACGCCGTGGGACTGCCGACTCTCATTACGCCAGAGAGCGCCAAAAACTCGGGCTAATTTTAATATAATGCGAGACCTTATCCGTTCCACCCCGTTTTGTTTCCTCTCTCACCCTTCCCTTCCTCCATTTCCCCTTCACTTGAATACATAGCCCTCGATAAGAACGAGCTTAATGGAGCCGAGAGAGATAGAGATTGAGACAGAAAACGAAATTAACGTGTGAGAAAAATTCAGCCCCTCTGGGACAATGCATTCTTGTCACCCGTAATTTTTATACACACACATCCTTTCTCACCCCTTTCCACATTAATGTTGATAAAACTTTCAAATTTAATTCCCCTATCTTCCGTCATCGTTAGTGGCTCAGAATTCCAAATATGTATGTTTAATAGACGAATATTAATTTGACTCAAACGTCAAAGGACTCAGCTCATAACGGGGGATCCCAGTAAAACTTACAAACCCTTATTGAGTCAAGGAACCTAAGCAACTTTAGTTATCTGATTCGGATAAAATGAAAAGCGGCAAACCCGTACTCTTATCTCGGCTGCAGAATTTGCTCTTCCTGAATTTTAATTCTCTTCAAATAATATCTACGGGTGAGGCCAATTATCAATCCCAAAACCCCCAAGTTCGGAACGTTCGATGAGAGTCTCCAGTGTCTACCGCTGGATGAATACTCATATAAACTCGTCGAGTTCGAACAATACTAGTCTTCGAAACACAGTTGCTGCTCACGAAAGACCCAGACAGACTGAGTTGAATCTTGCATGTTTCGAACAGATTCGAGAGACTGAAAATTTTCATTCCGGGATATTATTTGCCGCAGAAACTTCAGTTCTGGCAGTAATTCAATTTTATCAACCAAAATTAATTTTTACGTATGAAAAAATTCTATATAAACGGTAACGTATTTGCTATTTCATTCTATTCTATTGGATTTTTATAAAGCCATATAAATAACTCCAATGCACATGCGCCAAAATTTTTGGACGTCGTTTTTTTTTTCAATTTTTTTCTAGCAACTGTAAAGTGAGGAGAAAAATTGAACAAGACATTCTCTCAATAATTGTAAATCTTCACGTTTCAGGAGATATGGAATCCATAAAGCTTTACTTCTTGAGACATTTTTTGAAAATCGTAATTCACATTTTTTGTCAATCGCAAATTACGACTTAAAACTCGGGTACGAGTAGATTTTACTATGTGTCATTACGCTAGATGAACCGTTGGAGAGTTCAGCGTAGTTAAAGGGCACTCGATAAAATATTGAGTTTAGTTTTTAGTTTAGTGTCTAGTGAGCTTTGAACTGTCGTTGAAAGTGCCAAGGACTTTTGAAAATGCCTGTGGCAACTTTAAATTGTACTATAATTTCCGGCACACGCTGAAGAAACTATTATTACTATAACAAACTGAAATGCTCGACTGCTTTTAAGACATGTCGGCACTTTTCCCCCAGTGTGCCGAGCTCTGCAAGAATCACATCTCTGTAATTCAGAGGCCCCTTTTCTCTACCTCTTCTCAACCGCGGGGTCCAGGATGAGTTATCCGGTCCACATTATTCCCTCGTGTCGTAACATAAAGTAAAAGAGGGAAAATGAGGAAAAATGAGGGGGAAATTTTATTATGTTTTTATTCACAGGTGCTCTACGCCTCGGCTTATTTGTTATTGATAATCAGAAGAAATATGAGGTTCTTTAATGAGAGTTAAGGGGTAGATTTTATAGGGCGTATTGATATGGGTTATTTTTATGTTTAATTATTGACCCGTTGATGATAATAAATAGATAAATCAATCAAATCAGTTGTCAATTAAGAAAACTGGTTAGAATTGAAAATTTCCCCTATAACTGAAAATCTTTTTGACTAAATAAAAGAATTGTGAATGGAAAACCGTTCCAATGGCAGTAATATTCTGAAAACTACTAAGGTGAGATATAGTTAAATTGTTCTGTTTCTTTAATAATTAAAACTCGTTAAATACTCGTTTTAAACTTGGGCTACGTAATACGAACCTCAAATGTAACATTACTTTGGAGAGATCAACTTAATTTGAATAACCATAGAAATCTCTAGTCTCATTTCAATCTTCATAGACACAGCATCTTCTCCTCTTTCTTTGAGTAAAGTCTTTTTTTACACATAAAAAGCACGAACAACTTAAAATTGAGAATGAGATCAAGGAAATATACACCAGCCTATACGGAAAGAGCCGATACTGCTTGTTTTGAGACTGTGATTAGACCAAAAGTTTTTGTATTCCCTCAGCCCGAAAGGATTATTCCGAACTAGAGTTTCATATGAGTCTTGGATGCAGTGACTTTTATCTTTCAAACTTTTTTTTTAAGTTATTTTTCGTTTATTTTTTTTAAGTTATTTATAAAGTTTTCTATATCTCAATGAATATTCATTTAAAGTGCACTAGTTATTTATAATGTTTTGTTCAATAATGTCAATTGAAATAATTACAAGGATGTTTAATTTCGATTATATAGTGGATTTTATCGAGCGTATTAATATGTTTTGTTTTATCTTCAGGTATTGAACAGTTAATGATAATGAATCAATAAATCACTAGTTGTAAGCCTGAAATATATTTACCGTTTTCAGAATTTTCGTCTTAGCTGGAGAATTCATTGAATGAACAGGGAAATTCTAAATCGAAAAATGTGATGTAATTAATTTTGAATACTTTGAAGAAGAATGAAACAAAGCAAAATTAAATTCTTCTTGTTTTCAATAATACTCGTTAATTTAGTAAAGTTTCCAAAAAGATAAAATACTTGAATTACACGGGCTAGTGAGACATTTATTACATTTTCCGGGTTATTAGTTTTTCAATTCACTGAACAGTAAATGGAACAGCATTTATTTCTAGTAGAGTACAATTCTCCACCATTGCCATGAATTAATAATCAGTAAAATTTATTAATTTATTACAGAGCTATGAACTATTAAAAAAAAAGACAAAAGTATGAATTTTGGTCAATGCTGTGTAACTCTTTTACTCTATTTATTAACATTCACTTGACATTATCAAACTCACATTACAATTACAATTATCTACGGAAATGCGTAGTTTACCACTTTTCCCAACTCCAGGAGCTCCAATTACAGCGACTTTGACTTCACACAATGAACTCTTCTTCCTCCGTATGCCTTTAATTGCATTTGACGTCATCTTACCCGCATCTGAAACTGTAACACAAGAACATTTCTGAGGTACATAGTCCCGGTATTCTTAACAAGCGAAGTGTGATTGATGCGGAGATGAACCAACTGTTCTTAAGTGCATGCCGAAAAGTCTGTCTCATAGGAGTCCGGGTGAGGAGTGAGTGGAGTGCTTTCTATTTTTGTAACTGATGAGTAGGAATTTACGATTATTATTCAATTTTTATTTGATATACGAGGAATATATCACAGTACAGTGTTGATCAAGGTCAATGGAATTGTCGGTTGCTTGTGCCAAAGAATCAAGCGACGAGGAAGGAGCGGAGATGATGCCGAGTGCAAGTTCAGTGATGCGGCCAGGGTCGCACGTGTCACACGAATAACTGCCACTATGAGATACATAATCCCGTCATATTTATAATATTTTCTCCTCCTTCTATTTTCACAACATATTTTTTTCTATTAAAAAAGTTTCCTCGTAACTTGATAAAACGGCACAACAGGTGCACTCTGTTCTATTAAAAATAGATTTTTTTAAACATTTTTTTTCCTTTTATGACTGATTAATTTGTTTAGACTACAGCCACGTTTCTCTCTGTTATTGAACATAAAACTTAATTAAACCAACTGAACCTATTCAACAAATGAGTTCAGCATTGTTATGGAGAGAGGGAATTACAGCGACGAGTGCATTTATAGACCGCACGTGCTTGACCGGAATTTCAACAATTTTTTTTATACTATTTTATTTCATCCTCCACTGACCCAGCCATTTTTTATATCATTGTAACATTTTTTTGTATGGTTATAATGAAATTTTATTTATGCATTGTCCTCAATTCTTGCCTGGTTATAATTCCGTTATGAAAATGAATAAATAATCCACCTCAAACTTTGAACTCAAAGGTAATGAAGAAAAGTCTACCTACCTTCAATAAAAATTTAGGTTCTGGACTTGAGATTTAAACGAATGAAAATTAATTTTGCTTTTTATTACACAGTAATTCAATACCTTCCTGCTTCTGTTTGTACTTTATAGAAAGCTTCGGTGCTATGAGCATAGGGATTTTAATTAACAACTTTACTCATTCGAACGTGTTTATTCAATGGGTCAGGTGTTTTAAACAGTTCGCGGAAATGAGTTTCATGTGAGAAAGGTCCGGTGCGTTTCCCGGTTAGAGCTCGACTGTCTTACCAGTCACTTGATAAACCATTCTTCTTCGGTCTTACCCAGGAGACCGCGCGATCTTTTTTTGACTCACAGTCAAAAGCTGTGCCAAACATTGCATCGACGTTACTTCCCATTTTTTCTGTGTTGTCCCCGGTTTCACGTTTATATTCCTCATTTTATTGGTCATTTTTATAGCTTTGTGAATTTGCAAATAAACATTGCGTGTTTATTGATAAAATTAAAGTAAAAGTAGTAAGTTAAACTCTAAATCACGACTTAATAATACCCAGTGGTTTATTCTTCCAATATGAATATATTGTAATTAGTATAATTTTTAATGAGACCCTAGATATCCTCCAAAAATCTGAAGAATTAAGAATGCATTTATTTTTCATATTTATTTGAGCATTAATTAAGAATGAATGAGTGGAGACGTCTGTTGGAGATCAAGTGACGGCAGTGAAATGCCCATTCACTAAAGTAGAGACTAGAGTAGATCAGGTTGCGTTCTCATGGAGGTCCTCAATTCCAGCCTTGGGTAAATATACCCTCTCTTGAGCAGAGTATATGACTCTTCGAACTCTCTACCTTGACGACCTCGATTACCCTTCTGTGAAGAAACTGTCCTTTCGCGGAATATTGTCTGTTCTCTTACTATCCCATAAAAATCAAAAAAAAATTTTGAAAAAAATGGCCGACTTCTCGTTTCAATGCATTGTGTTTTGCACAATTTCTTTAACTTCACTGGTTTAGAAAAATGCAAGAAATAAAAAAGAACGCCAATCTTGTATAAATACACTGCCTTAGTTATGAACCTACCATTCTGAATACAACGTGTATGCCAAAAACGCCTGATATTTGGTTGAAAATAAAAAAAAAGGTAAAAAAAAAGCGTCGGGACCAACGTAGTTGGCGCGGTTTTCCATACTAACATGGATTTAGCTTAGAAAGTTCTGCATCCCCTGAATCATACTTCAGGATCAGGAAGTATATTGCCGCAGAAGATAATTATGTGTTTTATTTCAATCAGTTAGAATTCTTCCATGGATTAAACCCAGAGTACCGTTGTCCAATGGTGCAACCCTGGGATCAGGGAAATTTAAGTTATACCATTGGATAATCAGGTTTCCACAGATTAATAAGTTTGGTAGATTGAGGCACCA
>JAPYZN010000900.1:0-22200 GCA_030522865.1 Psyttalia lounsburyi
TTCCTCAGTCATCATTTCCCTGTACTCGCCGTCGGATATTGGCATTCGGTTTTGTCGTCAAACGCGAAATCACCGGTGACGTATGGGTCATTCATGGAGATCTTCGTCATGAGAATGGAATGCCCCCCCCCCCCCCTCCCCCTCGCACTCTCTGCCCCTTCTCGGGAGGGGCGACGGGAGGGGCTGGTGTCTGGTCATTGTGGGAGGGTTTACAATTTTCTTGGGTATCGAGTGAGAAATGAACTCTCGCGGATGATTCCAATACCCGTTATCGGGCACCCCACCTTTAGCCTCTTGGTCCCACTTATTCGCCACGTGACGCTACCAGTTGGCCACGTGATTCCTACCACCCCGGCCTCTCCTCCTCCCTCCCAACCGCCCCCCACACACACACACACACACCCAGTACTCCAGATTCGTCAGACAGCCTGTGACGTCACAGCAGCGGACAGCTGACTATCCAGGAGGGAATCTACTCCAGTTTTCAATTTCCAGGGATTTGGCAATTGTTTATTCATGAGAATATGGATTTCATTGGTGATGATTGCTGGGGGGCGGGGGGGGTCTTGGCGATTTGCGCTGCCCAGTTGATTTTTTTTAATGGATTCGGTGGGGATCGATTCGCCGAAGTCAATCTTCCGGAGAAGATGAATAATTGTGGGTTTGGGATTTTGTTTTCTTTTTATTCTCCCTGCTATTTTTAGATCATTCCGCGGGGATCGACGAATGCGGGGACGACTGTGACGCAGAGCGCGGGTGCGGAACGCGCGGTGGCGCGGGAAAATTTGAAATTTTTTTTGGGAGAGGAAAATTTAGGAGATTGGAGAGGCGACGGTTTTTGGTTGTGGAGAGATGAGGCTGAATTTAGCGAGAGATTCCCCAGCGGAAGAAGCGATTTGGGGGAATTCGCGGGGGGGTTTGAGTGGTTTTGGAGCCCGTGCGACGTCGCTCGCGACTGGAATAATTCGAGCGTATGATCGAGGTTAGGGTATTTTTGAGGATTTAAAGGTCAAATGATTTTTCGCGTGCGATTTTTTTGCTTTAGTTGTAATACGAATTGTCAAGTTGCTATTGAAAGGAAAAAAAATCTCAATTTTGGATAGGATTTTTATATATTGAAAAATATTGGAGCTGACGGAGCGAAAATGATTTATTTTACTCAGTTTATTAGTCTTGAACTCGCCAAAAGCGTAATTAGAAAATTATCTGGTGGTCAGGAGCCCTTTAATAGCAGCTCATATCCCAGACAGCTCAGGACAAGGTGATTAATAGAAAATTCTTTCAACTCGGTAAATACTCATTCCACTAAATAAAAAATTGCATTTAAAAACCCGAAATTTTTGGAGCGCAAATTTCGCCCGTTAAATACTCGATGAAGGTAAATCCAGAGACGTTAAAATATTTTTTCAGGCATGAGCGAGCTCGTTCACACTTGAAAAAATTTACTCGTGTGATTATCTGACCCTGATACCATTAAAAAAATCCCCAATTTAAATTTTCCATTACTGAATATTTCGCTAATAATATTAGTTTCATGAATTTTTCATATCAGTTAAATTAATTTCACTCAACTTCTCCGGAATTTCTCTCGAGGAATCTAGAAATAATTGATTCGAATGGAAAAATTTATTCATCTAGAGGAATATTGTATCACTAAACGAAAATAATTTATTTAACAACGAGAAATATTTATTATTGTAGACTTAGCCAAATATTCGCCAGTGAAATATTCAATTTGCGTGAATCTAGTGACCTCCAAATATTTCAATGGCGTGCGCCAAATTTTTCGCACCTGAAAAAATTTTCTTTTTTATTGATTGGTCTTTAAATCCTCAAAAATCACTTGACCTAAGTTCTTCACGAGCAAATATTCCGCCAATTCCATTTTCATAAAAAAATTATTCTAAATTTTTGTTTCCTTTGTGGAGTGGAGCGAGAGATTTTCTAAAAAAATGTTGTTCACAAATTAATCGACAGATAAATTTTGATCAACTCACCAGCATCGAAATCAGCTCCTCCGCTGTCCCCACCAGGATTTCCATACTCTGAAACCAAAAAAACCCAAGTATAAGAATAGAATTTTTAAAAAATTGTCTGCAATGAACCCGAACCTCCAGTTCTTGTCGCATATTTTTCCTCCCAAGAAGACGAATCCATCATTATCTCCGCGTTAACTTCCTTCAAAAAAAAATTCCCCTCGATCTAAAAAATCCCCTTGAACTGAAATTCCCCTTGAACTGATTAAAAAGTACTCCAGAAATGGTTCCTCCTCTCCTCATCAATCGAATGAAACTCATTCTAACAAAAACAAAAAACTCAGCTCCCCTTTTGTTTATTTGCCTCTATTGTCTCTATATCACAAACTAATGACAAGCCGTTGGTGGGAGGTTATGTTCAACTCCACGTATTACGTCACGACCCGCAGGTAGTCTAATAGCTCGACCTTGAGGAGTCTAGTTAGGGAGAACGACTGCATAAAAAAAAAACTGAAATAAACCGAAAAATTCAGCTGTTGAGCCGAAGACTCCGGGCACCCTCCGAATTCCCAGCAACGTTCAATCCCAAAAAACGAGCGAGACGAAGGGGGACAAGGGGGGAGAATTTTTTTTTTCCCCGAAGGGAAGGGGCAAGTGGAGAAGTCCAAAGTGGAAGTGCTGCTGCTGCTGGCAAAGCTCTGCATGGAAGATGGACAAACCGCCCAGAACAAAGATAGAGGGGGCTCCCTTCGCTGATATACCCGGTCAGCCATCTTGAATCCTACGAGCCGTTAAAACAAAAAAAAATAAAAAATAAAAAATACATGAAAAATGAAGGAGGAAATGAAACAGAGCAGAAACGAAGTTTTTGGACTCTCAACAGAATTTCACGAATTGATGATATCATCTGATAAAAATGATAATAAGAAATCCATCAAATCTGTCCGCATTATTCAATCGAATTGTGTTTTTTGACCCCTCACTCGGTGAATTAATGTCGTCTGAATATTAACCGACTGAAATAATTCGCCCCTGGGGCCTTCAGCCTCACCCCCTCGTCCCTCGGCCAGCCGTTCCGCGCCCGCCCGTGAATAGTTCCCACTCCAAAAAAGATGTCCGCCTTGTACACGATATTTCATCCGCACGATATTTTTTTTTCACTGAGTAATTTACGATTGAGATTATTGTGACAGCTAATTGTTTATAGCCACACGGCAATACTCACTCTGTGGCTGATCGTCCAGGCTCTCCCTGTCAGACATGATTTATTGTATTTTAACTCGACTCCTGGGGGAAAACTGGCGAATTGATATCTCCTCGTTTTTTTTTTTAATTTATCCACCGATTTCTTTTCTCTCTCTCTCTCTCCCCTCGCGTCTCTCACACGTCACACTACAGAAGAATATCCCTCGAGCTCCCGGCACACTTGTCCTCACTGCTGGCCAAACTTCGACCACCCAGTTGTTCCCGACTTGATCTATATATCACTTTCCTTTATGTGCAGTGCTCACTTTTTCCCCTCCTCGTTTTTGCTCCTTCAATTTTTTTTTCCCTCCTCTCTTACTCAAAAATCAATGAAAAAATGAAAAATAATAATCCACGACTCGGACGATATACTCGCGGTTGTATCTGGCACTAGTTTCCCCCAAATAACTTCTCCTTTTTTTTTTTCACTGAGAAATCACTGCATCGAAATTCTCCCTCTGTGATTACTCAATATCTCGGTGTGTTCATTTGAATGGAAATTGAATTAACCAGATTACGAGCTATTCTGATGCAGAATAACTCATTTTTACAATTGAATAAACAAACACTGATCACTGGTTCAACATTTGATGATTGGGAGGGGTTGTTGGTTGCTTGATTGGGTTGTTCTTTCTTTGTTTCTTTTTTTATATGTATAAATTTGTTTTCTTCTTTTTTTTTTCTTTGAAATGATAAAACACAAAACAAAATGATTTTATTATTTCCTTCAAACACACACCACGGCCGTCCGACCCGCCGACCGTCCACGGCACCAGTCGTCACCACCACCACACCACCACCACTTCGCGCCTGCTGGCCTCTCTGTGCTTCCTATCGCACGCTCGTTCTGCCTCACGACTCAGCGATACTCCTCGGGTCTAGGGCCTGCTGGCCTGTTGGGTTACCTTCCTCGCGCCTTCACCTCCTCTACCACCACCATTCTCTGTTAGTTTGGGGGCTCCACCAATACCTTGACCAATGTGTTTACATACGTGCAGAAAACACGTAATGCCTGTGGTATAACCCGTTTCTGTCCTTCGCGATTCAACTCGCGAATCGCAATGCATACGGCCACTGCTGTCGACCAATCCCAAACGTCTTTATCACATTCGATGGTGCAGCTTCACTCTCTCTCTCTCTCTCCCTCTCTCTTTCGCTCTGGGTTTTTCGGTCTCTCTTGGTCGGTTCAACGTCGCAGATATTTCGGGGTTTATTGGAGGATTGGGGGATTTCAATGGGATTTGGGGGGGGGGTTTTTGGAAAGTCTAGACGGGGAATATTTGTCTGAGGGATTCTCCAGGAGTGGGTCGAGGGTTTCTTCCTTTTTCGACTGCTGGTTCAAGGTTTTTTAGTCCACTGCGGGTTCCCGTGGGGCTGACTCGGGAAATTCACTGAGGGAGACGCTAGTGGGTATTTCTACGAGGAATTTTCAAATACTCGAAATTTTGATAATTTTTTAGATTTGAGGTTTTTTTTTCGGAGAAAACACCCTCAGAATTCTTTGATCGTAATTAGTTGGGTTAATTAAAGACTGTCTCCATGTTTTCGCAATTTTTCTGAAGTAAAATATAAAATTAAAATTATAAATTAAGCTTTGGATTTCCGTCGAAATGTTGTGGATTATTGTCCTCGGCGTATTTTTTTGATTGAAAATTTTTCTAAAAAAGAACTCGTTAAAACTAGAAAGCCTCTGTAAAGTCTCACAGGAATTGTTCCTTTAGAATCCAGACAATGAAATTGACTATCCATTTAACGGTCTAATTAGAAACTACGGAAAATAATCACTTTTTATCGGAAAGTGTTGATTAGTATTCATCTAGACGAAAAATTTAATATTCTGTCGTACGAAACCCATTCTCTAAAGCCAGAGAACCTCATTGTACAATTCAATTCAATTAATTCATTTTTTTACCAATTATTCATTAAAAAAACGAATCTTCAAAAATCAACTTTTTTTCGAAAAAGAGCAATAATTGCACTGTCCTTTTTATTTCCACCAACTGGATATTCATTTAAAATCTGAATAAATGATCTCATGACATATTTAGAGATTTGACCAGACGTGGAAATTAAAGAAAAAATTATTCAACAATAATTTACTATATTTAAAATGTGTTTTCTGTAATGACTTAATCGATTATCACTTATCTTATTAAGTTTCGATGTCTCCATCTGTAATTAGAATCCAAATAATAAGTACTATAGGACTCAACTAAACTGAGCAATCCACGACACCAAAGAAACAATAATGAGCGATGAAATTTTAAAACGAACCTATGTTTATTATGTTCTTAAGTTTAAAGCGACAACACGACGAAGTTTTTTTTTTCTTTTGTTCTCAAGTATAATTTTAACGTCTTATGCGTATTTTGTACCCAGTACAACTAGAGTAACTTTAATTGTACAATTGAACGTGATTCGGACAAATTTTATTGATTTATTTCATCATTTTCAATGCTCACATTGTATTTCATATGAATTTTGTTGTTCAGTGTGATCAGTGTTTCTTTTTTTTTCGTTATTTTTCATCCCAGTTTTATCCATTTAAAGTAGTTTTCTAGTCAATTACAGTTTTTAATAATAATCATTATCATTCACGTAAACGTTGATTGTTGATTTCAATGCGAAGAAAAAAAACAACAAAAAACCTAATGAAATTAATTAATTTGCGAGTGATTTTGTGAATTGATTTCGAGCTTTCATTTATTTGCACTCTGAAAATTCATTCGATTTGGGATATTCTTTTTCAACCATTCGTTCCAGAAGTTTCGGTTTCTTTTCACAATCAGTTTACATTGCAAATTCTTTTAAGAGAAGTGATCGCCACAGAATAAGGCACACAATTGATGCAACGCGCACGTTATAATAGCGATTATTTATTTTATATTTTGTGGATTTTATGAATTCTTCCATTCTGTTCGATAATTCAATTACAGATTGTATTTTATTTTCATTTCGTCCTGATAATTTGTCACTGTTGGAACGATTCGCATGGCACAATTTAATACAATTGGTATTTTTGCTGTTAATAAATTTTTAATCATCATCGAGAAGAAAGAAAATAATGAAAATAATTTTTAAGAATGATAGTCCTCTGAAACTTAACTCATGAATTTATGACTTATCATTTCTTTTCTTCTCTCTCTCCCTCCCTCTCTCTCTCTCTCTCTCTCTCATTTTTCATCTCGTCGTGAACAATTCGCAGGTATATTTACAGAATTTTTAGTCATGTATGAGGTATGTCGTAATGATTTTGTTTGTCATTAATCTTTCATTTATTTCGATATGGGATAATGGTAATTTGGTAAATGTCTCAACAACAATCGCATCGACCTGAGGTGTTTGTTTGTTTATTTACTTCTCACTTTAAAGCTAATGAATGAACAATGCGTTGATTATAGTACGAGTATATGTGACGTATGCAAGTGTTTTTGGGGTCTTTTGTGATTAAAGTGTAGCATCTACTCGAGGATTTATTTTCTTTTTCCTTTTATTTTTCGTTTAATTTTGCTCTCCCCTAATTCATGGGTACATAATTGTATATATGTTTTTTTGTTTTTTCATCAACAATCAACATCATTTCCTTTATTACCAAGCTTTTATTGCCTATTGACAACGTACAACGTCGACTTAAAAGCTATCCTGAAAACTAAACAGCTTGCAGTATTACACTCATTAATTTTTCTTCATCGTGTACCCCTTCACACAACAAAATCCGAAGTGATATCTAGAGTGGATCTATTAAATTTATCTTGCAGTGATTTCCTCCATTCTTGGTGTCATTATTTAACTATTAATTTTATAGCCCAGGTCATAAATCCATAAGCCGCGTTTGTAGCTTTTTGTTTGATAGTTGTTTTTGTTTTTTGTTTGTTTTTTTTTTTTATTATTTGTGAGCAGTGTCAGGGAATCGTTTCCTGAGCAAAGGCCATTCTTTAAATATTTTTTAAGTGTTCATTGTTTTCATTTTTTTTCTCTTCTCCCCTTTTAAAAACATAAACCAAGGCGCGTTAAAAATATGCCTTGGATAACAATAGATGCCAGTTGCATCGTACCTTAAACAATCCCTTCTTTCATTTTTTTTCTTACTTCATCTCAACTTCATTCGTTGAATCTTACATAATTAATTGGTAATTATGGTAAAACATCATCCAAAGGTTTTATGAAAATTATGAGAATACGATAAATCCAGTGATTTATGATATATTATTAGGGTAATAATTAGTAACAACGGTAAATGAACGCTCGTGCTCAGTATATAATCTGAGATTTTATAATGTTTACTTTGTTAAATTCAAAATGAAGGCATTAAAATTGCCTCACTCGTGTTCATTCATAAAGCACCTCTCACATGGGCATATTCATCACTTAAAAATAATAGTAACAATTCATAATTAACAACCATAACCATGATTTAAATGGATGACTGAAAAAAATAAAACGACAACCAAGAGAAAAAAAAACATGTTCAAATAAACTCAAATAATAATTGTTTGTCGAGAGATACTGGTGATCATTTGCACCTTTGTGACATAAACATTTAAATTGTATAATAATTTTTCATCATTCTGCGTATATGTAAAAATGTATACGCACTTGCAAAATCAAAAAAAAAAAAACTTAAGAGCTATTTACAAGAACAAACGCAGCAATTTGACAACACGATAATTAATCATTCTCATTTGTCATTGCACGTTGGACTTTTATTTGATAATTTTCATTTTTATATGAGTGATAAAATGAGCAGTGGAAATTTGTGTTGTTGTATTTTTCCAATTAACATATTTTAATCATCGATGAAAGCTCCAAGGACGTTATTGGGGACGGTCAGGAGAATTAACTCACTGAACATTACAGCAAGTCACTCTGCACGGTATAGCGCCCTCATCATCTCTACCAAAGAACTTTGATCTTTGAAAATGTGGATCGAAATAGATGGGTGGCTTACCACTGTAGCAGCTCTCGTAGATCTCGATGCCTTCGTCAATCATCTGTCTGTCAAAATGCTTGATGATATCGGGACTAGTTAATCGTGATCTCAAGCCACTTTTCATTGATTTAACATCGTCATCGATGCTGGATGTACTCTGAACACTGTTGCGCGCCAATCTATAGTACTTCCTCACAATTTCAAGTCCAACTGGATCGATATTGCCACTAGTCTCACGTTCCTCAGAGCTACCACGTTTATCAAGTGTCTTTGAATTGACAAAAGGCTCAACACTCTCAATATCCCAGTATTCAAGTACATCGGGCTCCTCAATACTACCAATTGAATTGATCTCTGATTTTTGCTCGATAACACCATCCTGATTGCCCTCACGACGTGGTGCACCACCAGGCAGTAATTTTCCATCGTTAGTAACCACAATTTCTCCCTGCTCGTATGTCTTAAAATCATCGACATCAGTTTTACATCTCATACCATTGTCTCGACTAGATTCAATAGACTTATTAATCCACTTATCATTAATCTCTCTTCCATCATTATCATCGATCCGAGTGCTTTCGGCAACCCTCATACCCGCAACGCTATCCTTATCAGGGAATTCGCAACTATTCTTCATCAATTGTTTCAGTTGTTTTCTCTTACGTTTATTGGAATTACGTTTTCTTCTTCTTGTTGCAAATTCACCAGCCGGACGCGATAAATTTTCATTATTTATCGCGACACTATTAGCAGATAGTGCAGGCATGGGGTTGCCTTGCAAGTTTTTTGACGGCTCAATGTCGTCCGGCTCATCGTCATCGCTATCACTGTCGTTGTTTCTCAAACCGGTAAATAAATCGGGTGAATTGGCCCGGCTTAACCACTGGGTAACTGCCTCGGTTATTCGATGTTCTGAAAAGCGTGTTTGACTCTCAAAGCCCGAGTCATCGTGTGATACGTCGTTGACTGGATTGTCCTGAGGTGTATTGGTGTAGCTGCCTATCGTTGAGACACTTGATTTTGGTAATTGTGCCTCGATCACTTCGATTCCCATTATCACTTCGATATTTAGACCCTCGGGCTTCTTCTCATCAACTGCAACATCCTCATCCAATTCTGGTCCTGGTGTTGCTTCACGAACGATCTTCGGGGTTTTGTACTTCTTACGAGAGTTGGAGTTGGATTTTGATGAATGCACTTTAAGGCTTATCGATTCTCTAGGCTCTGGGGAGGGAGATAGATCTGTCATACCACCATTGGACAATCTCTCGAGATCTTCATCATGTCCATTTGGTACAATTGTCTCCAGTGATTCTTGTAGAGGACTGCTGATACCATTGGCCAACTCCTTTGGGACTTGAATTTTATCAACAATGTCATTAAATTCAGCACATGTCACGTCTACACCGATCTCCGTCTCCTGGGACTCCTCGATGTGCGTCTGATTCAACTCATTGGCAATTGCCTCAGTCGCGTACTCGACTTCGGTGATTACTGCTGAGTCAATTTGTGAGTTATTGGTGGATTGTGTTATTGGATGCATGGACTCCATTGGTGAATCGTGTGAATTGGGAGTGGAGGACGGCTCTGGATCAGGTACCATCGGCGAAGGTGTCAATGGGGATTCAACGATTGTCGACGGTCGCAATTCAAACTCCTTACATTCGGGATTCAGAGGACGACTGCTTGGGACAAATGACACTGTCAGATTCACATTGTCTGCTTCAGAGCTGTACTCCTCCTCCTCCTCCGGTCCATAATCCTCGCTGTTGTCCTGATAAATTGATAATTCCTGGGTGATTAGTAATTTACTTTTGCGCGTTATCTCACGATTTTTTTTTCACTGAGTGAACTTAGCTTAGTTTACCTGGCCAATTGGACGTCTTGGCTTCCTTCGATATCGTTTTTTTCTCGTTCTCCGTTTGGCACACATCAACGCCCCCGCAGGCATGTCTGTAGTCCTTACCATTGGTCCGCTCTGAATTGTCATACCTTGAATTAAAACCGGGAAAACATTACTTCACTTGTTTGAGGGAATTTAGACGCGGATTTTGTGGAGACAGACGACACAACAGAGCATTCTTGAGGATTTAACTTGTTTTCTCTCTCTCTCTCTCTCTCTCTTTCATCGACAATCCCTTGAAGACACAATGGGTGCCTTTCAAAGATAAACTTCACTTCTAGTTATTTTTACATGACATCTATTTAGGTTCGTAGCAATGTGTGACTCTTGCCAAAGCGACAACTTCGGCCTCGAGAAGCCGAAACCCAATGGAATATTTCGAACATTCAAATGCCGTTAGTGAACCGTACGGGGGTAAAAAAATCGCGCGATTTATGGGAGTCAATGGAATTGTCAAACGACATTCTGCTTGTAATTGTGAGTTTGAGGCTGGCTGTGAGACATTAACTTGAGTATCAGTAAATGAACTCGTGCTTGTGAGATTCTGCAAATTATTTATTTGTTTTTTTTTCTCTCTCTCTTTCTCTCTTTCGTCTTTATCCTTCATTTTTTTTGTCTTTTCCGATTTAATTTGTTACCTTGAACGAAGCATAGGCGAGATGTCTATAAAACAGCAAGGACGACGATGAACGGGACAGCAGTTGTGAATCTGGACATACCCCTTTCCCCTTGACGATTGTCCACACGATACTGTTCTCGTTTTAACAATTAGAAAGAGGCAGCGATCAAGCGGTTTGTACCGGTTTAAACGGTTGCAACGGGACGTCACAAACGCGGACAAATGCTTGAGCAACGTCAATAATCTGGTGCAACTAATTTATTTTTCATTGTCATTACGGAGTAGGAAAAGGTGAATGGACCGACTGCGGGTCCAACTGATACATGATAAATTTAGAGACAACAATAATAAATATTGATTTGTTTAAGCTATAATGGGAAATTGTAGGTTTTAATGCTGAAGACTGGTGGGACACTGAATGCAGTGATACCGTCGGGGAACAAAACCATCTTAAACAATTAGTTTGGAAAGTGGAGTACAGGTTGAAAGACAGTGGATCGATCCATTCTGTCTCCAACCTAGAAGAATCCATCGCCTCTAGCTCCCAGTATTTTCTGTTTTTTGCTGATGTTATTCTCGAGACATTCCTGTCTCGGCTCGCGACCATAAAAAACAGAAAAAGCCGGGACCCGGGGGAAGATAAATTCTCCCCTCTTCAAAATAATTCTCGACCAGTCTCGACGGTATCACCAAGTGAATGTTTACCACTCTAGGTTATTCATTGGTTTCTCAATGAGCAATTATTGAATTTCCGAAAGATAATCAATTTCCGGTAACTTTCCATGGTTAATGATGGATTAAATAATTTTTCCTGCCGAGAATGTCCAGCAGTAGTTGAAAAGAAACAACAGCTGTTGATAATTCATGGAAAAAATATCCTAGAAAATATTAATTGTATTGAGAAAGATACAAAGAGATGAATTTGGAAAATTGCTCAACCATTTTGTCCTTCCTTTTTAACTTTTCCCAAATTCTGTGTCCTTTTAAAGTTCCCGTTGATCCCGTCAAGGTGTGTGCGCGAAACTAATAAAAAAATAAGCTGCGAGGATCTAACTCAAAATTCCCAAATAAATTTACAATTGGAGTTTTCATAATCATTTCAATGTACTATGAAAATTAATCAATTGATTATGGAATAACGAACCATTGACGTTAATGAGAGTTGGACCGAACATGTAGTGGCCAGGATACATGTAGGGCTGTGGTGGTACGACATGATGTGATACATGAAGTTGTTGAGCAAGAACTGTTTCTAGGCAAGTCTCAGGTGGATATGTGACCTCTGGCATAACATCACCATTGGTGGTTGTCTCATTGTGTTCATTATGCTGTTCTTCATCAATATTATCATCACCAGTTATACTTCCAGTCCAACTCCCATTGCCATTCTCCACGGGCTCATCAGTGCCATTTGTGCATGGATTTTCAGTCGATGTCGTACCATTATGCTCGACACTTGGAAATTGGCCATCTTGTTGATTCTAAAGGGACAAATAACAGTTAAGGTCAGCATTGCGGGTTCAATGAAAATGAAGGTGATTAATTAAAAATAGACTAGACGACCTGATAATCAATTAGACAATACGGCTGCTCGAGTTTCGGTACGAAGGCAGGATTTACCCATTCAATTGGTCTCAGTGGTACAGCATCGCAGGGCATTGCTGCTAGTAAATTGTGCATTGGTGGTCCTGGCATTGGTGGGCCAACAACCATAACTGGATATTCGTAATAATAACCAGTTGATGGATCGTAGAATGTACCGTAGCTCATTTGTGGAGTTGTCTCTGTCATTGGTGGATACTCCTCGAGACCGCTGTCACGACAGTCTAGCAATTGTTGGTCTTCAGTTGTTTCGCTACCATCTATTCAATTAATTCAATCAATATCACCAATTGGTGAGTTACATAATGGTGAATATAATGAGAATTACCTGCTGTTGAATGCGAGGCCGATTGGCTCTCCGTTGTCGATGGGGTTGCACTTGTGCTGGCATTATTACTCGACCATACCTTCTTTCTAGCGAGATATCCCTTTTTAAATAATACATCCTGACGTGGAGTTGTTATTCTCGTGTACTCATTCTCATCGAATATAATTTTTGGCTGGGATCTTGATGCCGGTGGTGTTGTATCACTCGTATCAACTCCATTCTGATTTCTCATTTCATTTCTGTGCAGTTGTTTGTGATTTGCGGAGTTGAGCTGGGAGGGTCGTATGCCATTCTCCCGTGGCTTGACATCTCGTATTCCATCCTCGTCGTCCTCTTCGCCGGGTGGTGCTGCAAAATAGAAACAGTGATTCATATGATTATGTAATTAATCAAGTGATGATCTGTTGCTACGGAGAGGTTGGCCATCATTATTATTTTGTTTTTAGTGACGGGAATATTTATTAATTTTTTTTCCAGTTTATGTGGTAAGGATAATCGTACCATATTGGTACCTCGATATTAGAAGGATGTAGTGGCCTGAGCCAATTACACGGTTAATCTTTCTCTTCTGACGCCACTGCATGACAATATTGCAACAAAGGAGGATTTAGCTAGAAGACTCCAGTGTAGACCGACAACCGGAAATAGTCGGAGACTTGGATGTTAGACAGTCTAGCAAGAGCAACGCAAACTGACGCTCTCTGTGAACGATGCGAGACTGGCGTTGGATTGTACCGCGTGCCGTTACTAGAAATAGTCTCAGAATGAGAATAGCAGGAATAGTGTGATGGAATACACGTTGTTGACTTTAATTTATTATTCGCCACATAGCCATTCAATTCTACCGTGATACCCATTTTCCGGCTGTTATATTCTAATGCCGTATTGATGAATTTTTTTTTTTTGCCAATTTTTGGTTTCTTTACAATCAGTCAGTCACATCAGATCTTCATGTATCAATGACATTTTAGGGTACTTCATCTCTCGGAGATTTCACACTTCAAAGGTCAATGACCAGGCTTGAGGTAGCATTTGGCACACAGGCACTAATGGTCACTAATTCCAAACACAATAAAAGAGAAAAATAAGTGAAAAAAAAAAACATGACTGAAATAACTGAGTCAGACAAATTGAGATGAAACACATCGAGATGTTAATGCCAAACTGACCCCAGCGGCTCTTCGATTTTTACCGCAGTTATGGCTGACTACCGGTGTCTTCTCTCCTCTTTCTATGAGTATTGCAAATATCGAGCAAAACGGAAAAGGAATAGAGGGAGGTGACTTCCGCGTCTGCGCACATTATTTCACAATGCCATCCTCGAGTTGCATGGAGACTGGGATAACAAATTCACTCTGTGTATTACTCTGATTGTTTTCAATTTAATTTCATGCCAGGTGCATTTGCAGGAGATAAATTATGAAATTTGGGGGGAGAATTCTAGTGATAGGAATGAGACACCGCCGGTCTCTTGCAGTCCACTTGCGAGCGAAGACAGGACAAAGATTTACTGATGCAATCCAGGGGGGATATGATGAGTGTGAGGATGAAATGCGGGGTGGGGCTTGACGAAAAACCCATTTTGAACGTGTTGAAACAGTTATAAAATCATCAGACGTACCATAAATTACTCGAAAGCGATGTAATGGTATTTTGGGTGAACAAGACAATCAGAAACTAGCAAAACAAAACCAAAAATCAGCCTGTGGAGTATTGGGAAGTCTCAAGAGCCAAACAATTGCATCATAATCTAGAGTGACGATAATTTCAGCTTAACAATCAGACAAATGTATTTTGCATATCCAAAATAACGAGCTCCATTGAAAATAGAAACCTCTGCTATCGATGTCCACATAATAATCATCCGGGAAAATACTGGAAACATGTGAAATTCCCATGGGGCTCTTGACCCTACGCTTCGATGCATAATTAACCCGTTATTATCCATCGATTCTCATTGCAATAAAAAAAAAATAAAAGAATAGCAACAAGGGTATTATGCAAGTGTACAATGCATAACCTGGTGAGAGCAGTAAAAAAGCGAGGCATAGCCTGCTCCTTTGGGCCAAAAGTACAGATATAACGCGTATTATTGCGCGCACGCATCAACCCATAGTTATGAATAGCACGTGAGGCCAGTGCCGAGTGAATTCACAAGGGTACCTGTCTCACTTCGTCACATGCTCATCATCCCAACGGGGCTTTTTTTTCCCCTTTTCCTTTTTCCATTTGTTTCTCTTTTTTCCCCATCTTGTTTTTAGCAGAACCTACTCTTCAACAGTGTCACAAGACTAATAACAAGACACGCCCCATTTATCTAGCTTCCTCATTGCTCAAACATCTTTTCTATTCTGAATAATTCATTTCAATTTTCTATTGGTATTGGGTTTTTATACACCAAGAACAGAGAGAGGTCAGTCATGAGGTGTTGAGGTCATTGTAAGAATAATATTATTCAACTATTACGTAATAGGGGCTTTTAAAGAACATTAGTTGGAAACTTATAACCTCAAACTTTTTTTTGTCGTACGAGTGGAAGAGACGAGAGAGTACATTGGCCCCCTCCAGTACGCTTATAATAAATTGTTTTTTATTCTTCTTCTTCTTTTTCTACTCTGTAGGTATTCCCTGTCCAACCCTTAGACCTCCACCGGTTGATGTCCATTGTAATTTACTATTCTCGAATGTGGTCTATAGATGTTGTCTTGACTCTTGCGAACTCTAACGCTTATCGATTCGACCTCGTGCACTCTCGACAATGCATTTCTTCCTCCTTGGATTATTAATTTGTGATCCTTGAAATTGTAGACGACAATTTTCAACGAGTGTCGAGGTGATTGAGGAAGAGAACGAGGGTCATTATGATGTTTCGTTAGATGATCGCGTGATGATTAATTGGGAGAGAGAGAGAGAGAGGAAAAAAATTCATTAAGTGAGGGGAAATAAGAGTGTTAAAGAGTTTGTTAATAATTTTCGTTTTGTTTTCACAAGTTGTACTCGTGCATTTGTCAGCCATTCGTGACCGATAAATGGTGACACGATAAGAAAAATCACATGATAACAAATGATATCGGGTCATTCTCACTTTTTCGTCATTGAGGAGGATACAATCGTGATGAAAAATTCGGGTTAATTGATGATAAATGAATTGCGAATGGAGCAAAGTATATTTTGTCAATGTACAACGGGACAAAGGGCAAGAGTGTGACTTTTTGTGGTGGACAGGTGTTGGATATTGTTGTCTAGAGAGTTATATCAGTCTGTCTCACTTGGTCTCTTCCTTGTGTTCTTCGGGTTTATGTGTGTATGCGGATCGATGGCCAGTCGCGACTCTAGAGTGCAAGGGAGACAGAGTTTACCGGTGGGATACGATACTCTTTATACCTCCCTTCCTATTTCTCGTGCCACTGTTCTGTACTATCCCCCCAACGGCTTTACCCTTTGCCTTCTCTACCCGAACGAGGAGGTCTCGGTGTCCAATCGACGATCGAACCCAACGCCAACGGATTCGTTGAGATTCATGGCATAGCTCTATTATTATTTCATATATTCTTTATTCTTATTTGTCTCTTTTAAAAATTTTTTTTCTACTGACATTCTCATTGTTATCAAATGCCAGGTAAACACGACAATTTTTCATACTCCAAATGCTCGTATTTATCTCGTATTATCGCCAATTTGAGAGACTATTCACGAAGAAAATCGGAGTTGTTAGTCACAATCGGGGAGAGCGAAGAAAATTAATGGCTTTGTCGGGGGAAGGATAATAAATGGAATCGATGATCCTCGGAGGCTGTGACGTAATGGAAAAAAATGAGAAAAAGAAAATTAATGGGGATACGAGTGCCAGTGGTGGACAGTTGGAGATCAAGTGGACTTGTTGGGTAAAATTGAGATAATTTAGTAGTAATTATCGACACTCACCGGCAATGTTCAGTGTTCTCCATCGGGTCTTTCGTTTGTACCCCTTTCCCATGTTCTGATCCTCGTGGAGAACGAGACCCCGGTGGTCTCACTCTCCGTTGCTACACCTCTACACACGTTTGAAATAATTTTTACGTAATTCTTGGTACTTAATCGGCTCTCGTCAAGTTCTCGACTAGCTTCAACTCAATTTTTTTTATCGGCTTTGGGTTAAATTATTTTCGAGGGTGGGCAGTACCACTTGATCATCATTCTCACTACATCTGGCCCATTTTTTTTTCTTCTCTCAATCGTCTCGTCTCGTTATCGTCGCGTTCTTGTCGCTGTCTCATCAGACTCTCTCGCTACTCGAACATTAGACGTATCGATTTTTTTGACTTCATTCGTTGGTGGGTTCGTAGAAGAATTTTTTTTTTCTTGTTCACTGGAGCGTTTTAATCTCGAAAATTATTTCGACAACCGTAGCCACTCGTACCAGACCGTCCTGACTCTCAGCACCCGTGTCCGACTAACTCGCGAGACCGCACACTGCACAATTCCCCACCCCACCTCGGTAACCACCTCCCCCACCCCAGTGAACAACCCACAGAGGGTGACGTAACTTGGTCAGTCATTGGAATTGTTGGTTTCGCATGTTTCCCAGTTATTATCGCTGCATTTTTAGTGTCAACAATTATCTCTGAACTCGGAGAGTAATGTCATTATTCGTCATGTCTTGGATTGGCTCTAGGAGCATTGGATAGCTGTTATTACGCGGTTTATTGATTCCGGGATTATCGGAGATTTGGAGGAATTGCGCGCTGCGCGTGCGCAATTCTCGGTTAATTGCCCATTCGTCGGTGGAAGTTTTTGAATTGGAGGAATTGGCGGGCTTCCCTGCCGGCCGGTGCTAAGTGAACTGTTGTAGGGTTGGGAGTTTGTGACGAACTTCTCGCGGTTGAGACGGAGAATTGAATTTTCGAGGTTAATTTTTTTTTTTGGATTTCGGTGAGTTTTTTGCTTGATTTTTTTTGGGTTTTTTGGATTTTTTTTTTGGCGGGGGAGTTCTTGGGGTAAAGAGGGGGAGAGAGTTTGAGGGGTTTTCCAGTGGATTGGGGACATAACCTCTGATTGTGAGATCTGGTGGTGTCTGTTTAATTAGTTTTACACAAAATAAGTTGAAAAATTTCGTTAAGATAATTGGAGACTCGAAACGGAATTAAACATTAATATTTGAGATATTTATAATCTTTTATTTTAGCCCCTGAACTCATTAAATCAAAGGATGAGGTGAAAATGAGAAATTTATTGCAGTAATTCATTGAAGTATCAGAAAAATTTGAAGAACTAAAATTCTTGGAATAAAATCAGTAAAATTTCCATTCGATTTTTGTCGAGTGCTTGTTGGGAAACATTTTCGTTCCACTCTGGAAAGATTTGGAGCAGGTGTTTTTGGTGGAGTTCATTCTTGCGTTTGAGACGTATTCCATAACCTATGATTCCAGTATCTGATGTTTTGGAGTGAGTGGAAATGTTGAAAATACCATCGCTTCACGATTTCGAGCCTCCTCCGGAGGATGAGAGGGCTACGACGGGCATTATTGAGGGGAAAATTGTCTCCAGCGAACGGAGAAATCTCCAGAACGAGACTCAACCGTTCTTTAAGTATATAAGGGGATGTCCCGAGGTCAATGTTACTCCGGAGACGCTTGCAACGAGGGAGTCTGCCCGAACTATTGCCGCTGCTGATTTGTTTTTAACTGTGGAAGATAGTGCGTTTAAAAAAATTGCCAGTGTTTGGAGGGAGAAGGGGATTCTGGGGGCCATCAGGACTGCCGCTGGGGAAAATCCCGAGAGGGTCAGCGGGGTTGTACACTGGTTGGCCACGAGGTAAACCTCTCAGGAATTTCTGGGTGAAGCTGAAATTGCAGCGAGAGGAAAGAAATTTGTTCTCAAACTATTATTGAACCCAAAAAATTGAATCCAGTGAATCAAACAAATTGAATTGTTCCTTGAATTTTTACCTAAATTAAAATTAAATTTGTTGATGGTTTAAATGAAACTCTCCACTAGTTTCAGCTTCATCTTAATCGGAAAATTTTTATGGGCAACTGTTGATGACAGATTTTCCTTTTAGGATTACTGCAATTCTTGATTTTATCGAGAGGAAGACGTCCTCTTACGAGGGCTTGCCCTCCATAGGCTCAGGATCTGTGTCGGATATTGCTGGGACTAGGGATTGGACAACAGCTCTGGTGAGAATTGACAGGGAAATGAGGGAATTTCAATTATCTAGACGTTCCTGTTCTTAACTAAAAGACGAACGATTTTTAAAATTACTTCTTTGTAGAGGAATAATTCCTAATAACGGGGACAATTTTTCATTCGAAGCTGATTTCATTTATTCTGGTGTCAGGGGAAAAAATTACTGAATTTTCGGGGCCCATGCAATGTCTTTGACGAAAATTTTTAGTTGAGATGTAACTCAAATTTTCAATCTTATTCCCTAGATTCGATGTTTAGCATGGCATCCCCACTGCACTCGTCTGGCGCTAGCCACTCGTGACGATCGCATTCGCATATACACGAGTGAAATTCAGGGTGTAGCAGTGCTGAGACACTCTGCCCAAAAATCAGTATGTTCAATGAGTTGGCGGCCAAATGCTGGACGTGAATTGGCAGCTGCTTGTGGCTCTGGTGTACTCGTATGGACGGTTGAACTCGGCGCTGCCAGTAATTCACTGTCACATGCCATACTTCTGAGACAGAGAAATCATGCGCCTGTTACGAGTGTCAATTGGCATCCACAGGGGGATTTATTAGTATCCTGTTCACCCAATGATTTTAATATGATTGTTTGGGATGTCGCGAAGGAGGTGGGAGTACCACTCAGGAGAGTTGGAGGGGGAGGATTGTGCTTTACTAAATGGTCAATTTGCGGGAGTAAACTACTCGCCGCTACTTGTCGCAATGTTTTCCGGTACATAATTATTTTTTTTACAACATTTGTAAAGTGTTTAAATATCATTTTTCGAAATGTTTATAACATCATAGAGTTTTTAATTTACGCAATTATCCCACCGCAAAAATCGTCAGAGAAATTTAACTGATTTATTTGCAGAGGAAAACAATTGATTTCATTCACAAATGTTCAGGAACTATTTAATCGTCAGTTTTAATTTGATTAATCCATTTAGCTTTTGCCGTTTAGCTTTTGATTAATCCGTTTCGCTTTTTTCCCCCGCAGAAATAGCGCCTTATTCATTTTATTAATTAATTCCATCATAAAAATTGAAATTTTATGGATAATTCCAATAAAATGTTGCGATAACATTTTCTACTGCCCAAAATCAAATTGAAATATTCATTAATTGAATGAATTTAACCAGAATTTTTCAATTATTTAATCAACACTTTCAAGCCCATAAAATCAATTAATCTCAAATAGCGAACGTGATAAATAAGAGGGATCATGTGAAGCGTAGAAAATTATTAATAAATTCTACCGATGAATTTAAGTGTCTGGAACACTGGAAGTGGAAATCCATGGCCAGTGGAACGGTGGACAGTGCCAAATGGGCGAGTGGCATCTGCGTGTTTTGGGCCCCAGCAAACGCTGCTCTTCGCCTCAACTGAGGACCCAGCGACACTATTTTCCCTTCCACTTCAAGACAATGTTTTCAATGTCAAGGGCGACGTACCGGCTAATGATTCCAAGGCAGCCATTCCGTTGATTGATCTGGGAAGAGTTTCCTTCAATGATGATTCAGCTGGGGTGACTGTTGGGGGGCGAGTCGTTGCCATTGAATGGGATCCCAGTGGACACTACCTCGCAATTCTGTTTCAAGTTCGTAAAAAGAAAAAAAAATGTTTTTCTAATCCAACGGCATTCCGCGACTTCCGTAATTGCCAAATTGTTTTAATTGTTTCTAGGATAGTCCAGTTGTTGCAATATTCAAAACGGAAATTGGGACATTATTTGGAGTAACTGAAGTTAGACCTGCTTGCCTGGTAAAGGGATTTCCGGGGGAAACCCCGAATTGCCTGCAATTCCATCAAAACATCGACACTGATCGATTAATCGCCTGCTTAACAATCGCCTGGAGCAGTGGACGTGTCCAGCAATTTCCCATTGTTGGGGGGAACCAGGCAGTCACTCCCACGAGACTTCCACATCATCTGGACTCGACTATGTCATCTGGCAACAATTACACTTTCCTATGACCCACGTAATTTAGATTATAATTTTTTCTACTTTAGGTATTATGTTAGTTACATTTTGTACGTTTAAGGGATTAAAAAATATTTTCTACACTCCTCGTGGCTTCTTTTTTTTACTGGTGGAACTCGGAGAACATCTGAACTCGGGATTTTTCGATTATCCATTGGCAACCTCAGAACGATAAATCTCATGAGATGAAGGAGTGCTAATTATACTCGATCATTTTGTTCAAAATCTGAAGACATTTTGTCAACTTTCTAATTTGAAAATTGCTTTAATCAGTTGTAGGACACTTCAATAGTTGCAATATTTAAACCAGACGTTAGAACACTAATTGGGCTTATTGAAGTTAAATCCGTAGAACTAATCAGTCAGTTCTTTTAGATTAATCATGGAGAACATAGACAGGGGACAATTCAAAGTTTTCTCAACATTTTCTCAAACACTTTTTCGTATGAGGGCACATGATTTTTTTTCTGAAGACAGTTTGCAATTATTGCAATGCGAAAATTATTTTCGGACTTGTTGCGATTTCGGGGAAGGAAATTGGTAATTCAATTCTGGAATCGAATGATTTAACAATTTTCTCGATTTTTCTCCATTTTTCTCGATTGACTCAGTCCGTTTAACTGATTTAAAACCATTTTATACAGTCGTTATGGCTTGAGGAAATATGGAAAAAATAAAAATGATGGAGAACGTAGACGGGGGAGAATTCAAAGTTTTCTCAACATTTTCTCAAACACTTTTTCGTATGAGGGCACATGATTTTTTTTTCTGAAGACAGTTTGCAATTATTGCAATGCGAAAATTATTTTCGGACTTGTTGCGATTTCGGGGAAGGAAATTGGTAATTCAATTCTGGAATATGGCTTGAGGAAATATGGAAAAAATAAAAGTGATGGAGAACGTGGACGGGGCACATTTCAAAGTTTTGTATCTAATTATATAAAGTCACATGCAGAGCTCAAGACTTTCTATTTTTGACGCCACTTGACCGTACGGCAAACGATGACAAGAGGAACCTTACGTATACCCTTTTCACATACAAATATATCGTGCATTCCATTTTTTTTTTGGATTGTGTTATTTGATGGGAGAAAATAGAATGAGGTTCAATGGTTCGCCAGCGCCAATCTAATCTCACTCGATTATTACGGGCTTCTTTGATGAGATTTTTTCTTTCCATTCGCTTCGGTTGTGATGTTGTGCCATGAAATGAGTCATTAGGAAATGGAGATCGGCGTGGAGTAATTAGTGGGGAAATGGGGGAGATGGGGAAGTGAGATGTGCCAAAAATGTTGTGGCAACCTCATTGTCAATTTGTAATATCCATTTTTTCCAGTAAAAATTTATTGTAAATTTTATATTGGGAATAATCCTGGATCCTATCCTACCTATTTCAAATCCCATCCAACAATATCCTCTGACGTCACAAGAATGTGGAACGCTATATAAATTTCCCGTCTTTG
>JAPYZN010000901.1:0-33631 GCA_030522865.1 Psyttalia lounsburyi
TACAAATTTTTACAAATTTTGACTGCCGGTGACGGGAAGCGAACCCGGGTCATCGGCATGCCAGTCCAGCACTCTAACCACACGGCCACTACCGTCGGTGCATCTTTTATATATATTTTTTTTCTATATTTTTCATACTAAAACATGAAAAATAGATTAAATTCAGGACGTAGTTTTGAAACGATTTTATTTGAATTTTTTTAGTTTGAAATTTTGGAAATTTGATCAAAATAGGCCAAAATAAAAACAATTAACTTGGATTTTAAATAGTTACATGTTTTTATATATATAGAAGCAGTGTTAGGCTGTTTTAGACTACAAAAACTTTCTTTTTGCTACTACAAATTACTCAGGGTCGGTGAGATAATACTTTTCACGAGTACCAAAGTTTTTTTGAACCGAAAGGAAAGTTCGTATTTGCCCGCAGTATCAGATACTGGCCGCAAGTATACTAGAAATACTCCCAGCCAATATTAAAGTTCCATTAATTCGGTACCTTGAAATTTTAATGAAGAAATTTGTGCTGAATCTACTCTAGCGTTCTAATCTTCAAAAATAAGAAAAACAACATTGCCGGAATTATTCGCTTGTGGAATTATCGGAATGAAAGTTCAGAGTAAAAATTATGGAGCATTATTTTTTGTATGCGATCCCTAAAATCCGGAAAATTCCAGAAAAAAAAATAATAATAACGATCCATGAGAAATGACTTTTTTATTAACAAATTTCCGTTTTGAAGAATCCATGAAAGTTCGCCTAATTTTTGCATAATTTTCAGATATATTTTCGTAACGATTACTAAAAAATATAAAAAAAGCGAAGCCAGTTCTAATTTGGAAAATATAAGTTTTTAATGCTTTTCCGCAAATTTCATATTATGAGGAGCAGATCGAAATAAAATATATCTACATTTTTTTGTAAACAAATTTATTTGACGCAATTCTCAGGAAAAGTATAACTCACATTTCATCTTCTACCAATCACATTTTTGTTTTTCAATCAGAAAAAATGCTATTTTTTCTTTCAGTACTTCTCTTCGAAGCATGCAATAAGTAATGTTCGATCAAAATACGTATTCACGAAAATGATTTCTACTTATTAACACATCAGAAAAAAATTAAATTTGAATAAATGATCAAACAGGCTGTATAAATTTGTCATTTATAAAAAATTACATTAAAATAAAATGAAAAAATTCCAATAAATTCCCCTATAGCGTAAACAGACATAATTGAAAATGTATTTCCAAAAATGTCATCGCCCTGATGGAAGATCTCCAAAAAGTCTAAGCTTGCAATTTTTAGTCTTCGATTCCCAACGCCAGTCGTACCTCGAGACCCGACGAGAATTATAATGACCAAACAACAAGAAGACCGGTACATGTGTCCGAACATGGGCGAGAAGCGACGTAAAAGACACTGGTTAACATCTGTACCTCATTGTCCCTCACATTCCCCCGTCCCAAGACATAAATTTCCACATTTCACTTATTTATCTTCTCCCTCTCCGCCCCTCCAATCGGTGATTTGAATTTAACCTATCGTGTGGATTGCATACCACTCATGCTGTCTCAAATACATATCCGGGGGCGGTAAAGGGGATGCGGTAAAACGAGGAGGGGGACAGAATGAACGATTTTCTCCAATTTGTAACTCGTCAAACTGGAAATAACCCATGACCTCTCCAGAGTTGGGTATAACATCCAATCGTAGGATCAGACGATGAAAATTATATGACCAAAATTGGGTCATCGGTCAGATATTCAAAAAGTGTTGTAACATTCAGTAGTAGATACAGTTCCTCTCTGCGGGTCTTTCTCCGTGTTTCTCCGAAATCCTCCGGGGGGGGGGGGGGGGGGGGGGGTTTACCATAGCGTATTATTTACGTAATTCAAACATTTCCTATCTACCATTTCCCTCGCGTATATTTCGATTTTCAGTACAAACGAAAATCGTCCCAGAATGATAAATATTAATTATTTTTGTTTGCCACTGTCAGCACGGCATTAATAACATTTTCCCCGAGTGTTTTCATACGCTAGCCAATCGTTGAATTGGTATTGTTTGCTATTACGAAGGAGAGAAAAAAAATAACACAGGAAAACGTGACAATTTGCGTTGAAATTCATTCGAAACATAAGAATATTAAAATACATATTGAAACACTCCAACTAAATCACGTAATAATTACGCTCGGATTGAATGTAATTTTAACAAACAGTGTCCCATCTGCAGAACACCGATGCAAAACATGGAATTTTAATTATAAAAGCACTCTGTGAATGTTGCCCCATGCAATATTTGGTATGACATTCGTATTTTTTTCTATTCTTTCCGTCGTTTACAATTATTCTCATTAAATTCAGACGGAAAATATTGGGATGTGAGAGAACAGTTATTATTGTTGATTGTCCAATTTTTCACAATTAATTGAATAACATTAATTTTTTATTCCTGATTCGAAATGATTTACCTATATATTAAAGCTCAGAATCGGAGCTTATAGCTCTGAAGATGCAAACTGCAATGTTTGCGAAACGTCGGCGCAATGCTGAAACCAAACGCGGCATCCATCCGGAAGCGAAAAATGCGATTGGAAATGATTTATTTATCAATCTGTCACTCTCATCTATGAAATTTATGGGAAAATAATTTCCCATTTTGAATATTAAAAAACGATAATTAAACAAGCCCTTGGAAGCCTCTCGATAAAAAAACCAATGTCTATTTGAAATAGACGATGATCGATATTCAAATAATGCATCGCCTGCTGCCTGTCTTTTTACATCGTTTTGAATTGTTGAATAAATTTCCAATGCTATTTGCAAAATAACAATATGGAAAAGAGATATATCATATATGGAATTGTGATTAGACGAACGCGCGATGAATGTCATGGGATGCCATATTTTTGATGATATTCTTTCTTAAACGTTTCCACAATTAATTATTGAATCCTGGAATACAGAATATAGAACTAATGCTGATTCATTAGTTCTGACAGTGGAAGAATTTGCACAAAATAATATGTTTATTAATTTCGTGGTTCTATTTATCAAAAGTAGTGAAATATTATTTCATTTATTGGTATTTCGAACACAAGGGATTCAATAAAAGATGCGGCTTTCTCTTACAAATAAATAATAATCAATACGAAGATGCATTTCCCGGACGGAAAGAAATATAAGTGGAAATTATATTTCAAAATTGATATCAAATATATACAAAATATATGTTGCATACTTGCTCTTATAAGCAAAATATATTGACCATATATTTTACCCATATTTCAAAAAGACATTTTTGGCCGATTTTTTATATTAACAAATATAAATAAAATATATGTGATTTTCGTATTCAACCAATATTTGAAATATATATGAACCTAAATAAGTGATAAATACAAATTAAAAATGTTACATTGGAAAGGGGTTTGAACCTACGACCTACGGAGTCGCAACCTAACGCGTTACCACGAAGCTATATTTTTTTTTAAGCATTTGGTTATTATTGAAAGATTGATATATACATATATACATATTTACAGTCATAAACAATGTTCTTAAAAATAAATCTTATTCTAACTACTTATTGTTCTAAAACCTTATGGCTAATTGCCTATAATAATTCACATAAATTTCACATACATAAAAGTATATAAACACATTATAATTTCATATAGAAAATGAAATATATTTCATTTATATGTTGAATACATATTTTTGGCCTCATTATATATGGTATGGTTACGTTATATGTAAAATATATTTCTGCGGTTGGTCTAGTAGTTAGCGTGCTCGCCTAAAAAACAAAGCGTCCCGGAGTTCGGGGGTTGGAATTCCGGCGGTGGAAAGATTTTTCATCGTCGGAAATCGAACTCAGCCTGTGGAGTCTCTAAACATAAGTTAGTTAACTAGAATCCGGGTAGGGACTTAGGCTGGGATACCGCGTAGGTACAGAGACGGGAGTGTAAAAGACCGAAAGGTCATACCTCTGGCACCACCCAAATATTTATTTAATAATCCCTGCGTTGGGACACTTAAATTAATCCTCTAACGCTCGCGTGTTGTTTTCAGTGCCGCCGTTTATGTAGTTTTCATGATATCTTTAAAAATATGAGGAATTAGGCTCTGCTCATTTAGAAGTTCCTCAAATAATATGTTCTAATCAGAGTATACACGCCTAAGTTACCATAAGCTATCTAGTTTTTTTTAATCAATTTTTTTTTTTAGCGCAGCAGGCGTAAATTAACTCAGCGCTCACCGCGCGAGTACTCTCGTAGTAGTAATTTGATGAGCGGTGTTGTCGACACTCGTGAATATCTCAAGTAGCGTGTGGACAGTATGACAGGCTTCTGGCAACGTTGCGCTGACGAATACACGGCGCCTACCATACGACCAACGACGTTCGGCGAAGAAGCGCGAGTACGGGAGGATTAAGCAACAGAATGAGGGCTAGAAGAGTCAAAATAGGAAGGATGAGACCACGCATTGAGAAACTCAAAATAAGGGTCTGGAAAATTGAAATGAGGGGTCTGACGAGACAACATAAGGGTTAGAATAAGGGTCAGGCAGATCAGAAAAATTTTTAAAAAAATTAAACTTAGATCATAAGTGTAAGAATAAAAGTCTATGAGGTCATACACTCTTCATATTTTCTTAAAATTAATTGAAGGTATTGTCGATATTAAAATAACAGCACATTAAAATGCTAAATTTACATGTTCGGTAAGTTAATAGTATATTAAGCAACAAGTGCTGTAAGTTGATCATTATGCACGAGTGCGCTCTCTGCGCGAGTGTATAATTATCAACACAGCACGAGTTGCTTATACTACTTTATGTTACAAGTGCGTGACTCCATTTTTTTATAAACCTATTAAATTAATTACTTGTTTAGAGTAAATTCATAAGTGTAATTTATGAATTTACTGTAAATTTCCATTTGCATAAATTTACATAATTTATAATCATATTAAATTCATAAATGAATGAAACATTTGTGTAAAATAACAAAACTAAGTAAACCTTTCAAAAAAACATATAGTTTTCTAATATTTGAATAAAACAACGTTATGGCATAATACTACTTTCTTTAATTTTTTTTTTTTTCCAAATTAGATTGATAGATTTGGGCAGTTTATAAAGTTAAAATTAATATTTTTTGCACACTTGATGTCCTATACATTAGTTTCTTTAGACTGTCCTATACATTAGTTTCTTTAGACATTGAAAACTGTTTTGTTTGAAAGGTTTCTTTAGTTTTGTTACTTTAAACAAATACTTCATTCATTTATGTACTCTAAAACGGTCCTTAATTAAATGAATTAATTGACAAAATAGTATATTATGCAACATGTGCGTAATGGTGTTTTTGGCTCGTGGGAGGTTGTAACACGAGCCGAAGGCGAGTGTTATAATCCCACGAGCCCAAAAACACCATTACGCACAAGTTCCATACAATATTTTATGTCATATGTCTCGCTTCGCTCGGTTAAATCGCGGATTACGGGCACCTATGGCATAAAACTTATTATTTGTTTAAACAATCAGAGAATACTAATGCTCCTTTTCCATATTAATCTACTCCCATGGAACACTTTTCTGACAATGGGAAAAACGTTTAGTCACCGGCTAGCGCATGATGGAGGGGTACTTGTCGCTCCCACTCTAGCATTCTTTGTTATTAAAAAGAGATAAACAAGTTTCCTTAATTTTTTTGGTATATAATGACGTAAACATACTCTATGCATTGACGACGATCAGTTGGGAACATAAAACACATAAAATGCGTCGAATCAAGGTGTTAAGATATGGATACGTAACTTGAAATTTGAAATATTTGCATAATCGAGATGATGGGTCTTTCGACTTTTTCCTTGGCCATCAACATATACTTTCACGCTGTCCGTTATGTTTAGTTCTTTTCGTGGCCCAAAAATGAATTATCGCATTGAATATGCACTCCACATGGTATGTTCCATTTTATGTGTTCTCTTCTCAGTTACAAAAGACACAGAATATTTTTCTAATAAAAAAAAAATATATACAACCTGACGAACCAGCCACTATATGAATAACTTTAGACTTATAAAAGTCAAGTTATCCAATTAATAACATTTTCGTTCTTGGATGTATCAATCATGCAATATGGTTCTCTCAATAAAGAATGTAAATTTGAAGGTGAATGATTAGACCATTTTCATACTGATTGCAGACCACCAATACAAAATACATATGCAGTTCTAATGAGAAAGACAGGTTGTGAATATTATATCCTGCGGTATTTTTGGAAACATCCTTCTTTTCATTCTCATCATCGAATACAAACATTAAATCGAGTGCAAATTATGGAAATTCAGTCATTAGCATTGATTCTCTCATTTTGAAAGGCGAATGAGTTTATACAAAATAATGTATTCATCAAATTTTCATCATTTTCTATAAAATGAAGCGAAAATAATTTCATTTTTTCTACCTTCAGAAATAGCAATTAAACAAGCATTAATGACTCGATAATAAATACAAATTTTCTCTCTCAAATAAATGATGATCAACATTGCAATAACGACATCCCCTCATACACATATTTAAAAAAACAATTTCTTTGCAGAGCACCAATGCAAAACATGGAATTGTAAAACGTACTGTGCAAGTTGTCTCATCAAATATTTGTTAACTATATTTATCTCTCTCCCAGCAACGGCCAAGCAGTATGACAACAAATTGGTGATCATTCCTCAACGTGTTACTCTTTTTTCTTTCAATTTCTGAGTATTTCATGGGTAGAAAATTTGCGAATGAATCCCAAACTATACTGCACTGACGGCAAATGTACTATTGACTGAGAAATTAATTCTTGGTTCAAGAATATTTTTTACTATCACAATTCTTGAGCCAATCTTTTTTATTCTGTTCCTCAAGTACTTTTCAATTCCCAGACAATTAAAGTTATAAGGTTTTTCTTTCCCTGGACAACGTGCATACTTAAGGGACAGGAGAAAAAGATTGGCTCAAGAATGATGTGATCACAAAATAAATAAATAAATAAATAAATAAATAAATAATAAATATTAAAAATAAATAATAAATAAAAAAATAAAAAGTAAATTATATAAATAATAAATTATAATAATATTATTTAAATTAAATTATTATATTATATTAATATTTTATAAATAATAAATATTTTTGAACCAAGAATTAATTTTTCAGCCAAAAGTACGTTTTTCTGTCAGTGTTGTAACTCAAAATACGACGCTCGGAAGAGACATCCGCATCAAACTAATTCCTTAGAAGAAATAACTAACTTACAAAGAAACAGAGAACCACAGACCTTTAGTCTCATGCATTCCGAAGATGATCGAAAACACTCGACTCTATTTACCCTGAAAAATCATAGCATAAACATCATGTCCCACTCTTCTCAGAATTTTCAATAGTAAAAGTGTTCTTGGTCCCGAAGCATAAATATTCAGAGAGGAATATGAGATTAATTTTTATTTTGTATTTCTTTCAAGAAAATCGAACAATACCATTGTCTTCTTCTTAATTTTATGAAATTAATATCACTATTGGTGATTCGTCAAAGCTCAACCATTTTAAACAATAATTCAACCTTCCCAGCTATTTCTTTGAGTTTTACTTGTGCCATAATGCGCAAAGGTACATTTCGGAAAAAAAATTGAACATGAAAATATCTCGAAACTTTTCAATGAAAATGAAAACGGACATTTTGAAAACAAAATTAAATAGGACCGGTAGTTTTCAACGAAATTGGGGAAAAGAGTTTTACTTATGAAGTTGAATATCTCCACAACTGATGGTTAGATTTCACTAAAATTCAATCCCAAACTTTGATATCATCTAAAATCATACCAAATCTCAAGTTTCTATCTTAATTTTTCAAGGTATAGTGTGTACAAGTAATTTCAGTCAAGAATTAAAAAAAAACGAAAATAAGACGATATTAGTCCAGGTGAAATGCCCTTATCTCGATTCATTGAATAGTTATCAACGAAAGGAATATTTTGAAAAGAAAAACATGGAATATATTGATTGGTTGAGGAGATATTGACAAAAAGCAATTTTTGAGAAACCGTAATATCTTCGGAATCAACCGATCCAGCTAAAATTTTGCTTGAATTTCATTAATAGTATTACCAATTTAGTAGCCAAATTTGTAGGCATTTCTAGGAATTTCCACGGAAGATTGGGGAATTGAAAAAGTTTCAATAACGAAGCTTCCCATTCGGAAACAGAAAATATTGAAATCAGTGCAGCGGATTCTGAGATAGTGAGGAAAAAAACTGCTCGATTGATCAGACTGAAATAACGCGTTCAATTTTGGATTGAAATAATTGAAATAACAAAAATTAGTCTTTCATTTTCTGTGTTTACACTGGAATGAGAAGAACATTTTTAGAACGGAAAATTCTGGTAAGTGTGCGGTTTGTGTTTATGCTTTGTTTCAGTTTATATAAAATAGATTTGTATGGACCTATTGAGTGCATGGGACCCGAGTTCCACGGCCTTCTGTCCCTTTGTCTTTTTAGTTAGTTCCTCTATGCAATTGGACCAGAGCAGATGTGACTTCCGGACGCTGAAATAAGCAATAAAGTTTTTTTTCTATTTACTGAAGTTATTATTTCAATTACCCCTGTCGAATAGAACGCTTCAAAATGGAGTTTGAAAACAGCCGTTATGAGCCAAAGTTTCCCATTGTCATTAGAAAACGTCAGCCTACTGATGTGGAAGTTTCTAAGAAATCATCCCCAAAAATTCAAGTTATTACACACATCCAAATTAACCATTGAAATTGATTATTTGCACTTAAAATTATAGAATCGAAAAATGGCTCAAATCCAAGGCTTCCTCTCAGAAACAAAACCATTCAATTTTTTACATTAATTAAAGTCGTTTTCATTGTTTCCCGGGGACGTCATGGAAATGAGAAAAACCGTCAATAATGTTGATTTTTCAATTTTGTAGTGAGCACAAATTAATTCAGAATAACATTCAATAATTTTCATCATTTTCCACCGAACATACCAAAAATAATTGCACGTACCCCAAATATTAATGATTCCCCCACCAACCAACGCAAATTTTTCCCTGAAATAAATGATCATCAATATTTAACTGAATTCATTGTCGACTCCTACATTTTCCGAATCCAGAAATAAATGATTAAATATTTTTTTTGTACCGCAGAGAAACGAACTCACCAAAAATACAAAGGAAGTCCACATGGGTAACCCGCTCATTGCATAGACCGAAAACCGACTAATTACAACTATCTTAACATCTACACTCCCCCTTATCCCCTCCATCTCTCCACTCTGCCCCCCTAAAAAGAAGTTCGCCCCAGAAATATCAGTTAAAAATTAACAAACCCGATGCACTTGCTGAAAAAAAGCAAAATTTACAAGGATGTGCGTAATAATCATGTATTACATGGGCGAATATACGGTGCACGTCCGGGAAGGCGAATTCCCACAGCATTATAAGCCCTAATATGATCAGATATTTTGACTATACTGTGGACGTCGACCGATCATTTCCGCCAGAAAGTCCGGATTCGCGTGGAAAAAAAAAAATCAACAGATTTTATTTTCAGTGAGTACGACACGAAATGAATATTATCAACTATTCCATAATGTAACGAGAGAATCGGGGATAGGAAAAAAAAATTGAGCAAACACTGGCTACCAAAATTTTCGGCTGTTTTTTGTATGAGTCGACGGATCTGTCAACACATTGCGTCAGCATAATCAGCCGATATACATTGAGAAACATTTGAAGGAAATCAAGCCCCAAGTTATCTGGGCCATTCGATGTTGGTCATTGTTCAAAATTTATGACAATGTCATCCGCATAATTTATGCAAGCAGTGGGGAGTGAGGTCGCAATGAAAAAATCTGCAAACGTTTTTGTTGAAAGATAAATACATTTTTTGTTATTATTATTTTTCTCTATGGGCGCAGTCAACAGATTTCATAATGTCCGTTGCATCACTGGATAAAGCGTTATGCTTATCCGATGAATACCCAGTTGATTGTGGCAGGAGACAGAGGGGAGAGAAAAAAAGGAGGAGAGGGAATGGTGCTGGGACGGGAATGATTCTTGCTGGAGTTGCACATGTAGTTTTTTCGTCGAATAACGAAGCACGACGGACGATCAGCGAATAGGGCGCGGAGAGGGAGAGAGATGGGTGGTTGAATGTATGCAGCCACCCACATGATCCAACCACTTTGCACTTCTCTGTCCACCCCTCTATTTCAAACTGCAACGGTGTATGCGTCACGTGTTACGCTGGAGGCGAATATATATGGAGAGAGGGGTAAAACAAGAGGAGTGCGAATCGTTTTAAATGGTCGTAGGCAATGATCGAGGGCGACGGAGCGTGCGTGAAAATCCGATCGGATGAAATGAAAAAAAAAAAAAAAACAATCGAAAAATAAAACTGTGAGGGGAAAAAGAGAGGAGTGACTTAAACTCCCGGAAAATTGACCAGGTGCTGTGGCCCAATCGGGCCGATTAATTCGAAACGCATCGGGATTTTATGGGGCTTTTATATTTTTTCACAGATTTTTTCGTTTTTTTCCACGATTTTATTTTTCACGTTCGTTCAAACTGTCATATTTGAAATATGTCGCCCGTGGGCATTGTGATATCGACTTTTGTTTCACGACTCGGTGCGAAATATTTGGAGGTTCGAGTAAACTTCCGGTTGAAATATTTATTTAATATTTTAACGGTATCGATGGAATGTTTTTATTTTCGTTCTGATTTCTATTTGATTTTTTTTTGTTTTTTTTTTTTTTGCAGGGCATGATTGAATGGAACTGACTGCAATTAAGTGGACTAGAATGGTCACAAGTGAATTTGGAATGACGACGGCATGACAAGAAACTGCCACTGGTGGTCCACGAGGGCTCAGAGGTAGAGAAAGGCGAGTGACAGTGACACATCACATCCCCCAGAGTCGAGGAATAATAAAAATCTTGGCTGTATTTGCTTTTTGATGAATAGATACAACCGCAAAAAATAGCTTCAGATTTTTACGATGACTCTGACTAATAAATGCAACTATTCAATTATTCGGTGAAGGAGTATAAAAGAAGAACGCAACTATTGTTCATTGTAATTTAGTCCATCAGCAGAATGGAGACATCTCAATTGTAGACCATCAGCGTAATTCGACCATGTGAGATATAGAGTTGCCCAGCTCTATGAAGAACGATAGACTCGTGTGTCCGGGGCACATTCTAGGTGGATGCCACGCATAATCGGAGTAGACTGCACTTTACTGCTGGCATCTGCACACTTTTATAAATTAAACCTGCAGATCGAGGCACTTTTTTTCCTTTTCCTTGAGCTATAAATGTTGTGTCATCATAATTCATTTTGTATATTAAAACGATGGATGGAATGACGACTTGTGAAACTTCGTGGAATTCGATCGACGCAATGTGACATATTCCATTGTAAAACATTACGGTTGTTACATTTTTAACTACTGATTCTTCAGTTTTGTTTTCTTGGATATGTGACGATCAGATTCATTGGAAGTTTGACATTGTGGCCGGTAGAATGTGGGAATTATTATTGGTCGATCAGCGAGCAGCATAGAAGTTTCGAATTTTACCGCTTTCCACATGAAGATGCTGTAAATAATTTTTGATTGAATGTCCGTATATATTTTTTAGAAATTTATATCACATTAAATGCACCGACGGCAGTGGCCGTGTGGTTAAAGGGCTAGACTAGTATGCCAATGATCCGCGTTCGCTTCCCGTCACCGCCGATCAAAATTTGCAAAAATTTGTACCACTCTGATCTGACGATTCACTGCCGAGCGATAGTCTCCTAAAAATGGGACGACTGTACCTGGCCAAGGTTTTCCCCTCAGGGTGAGGTTTTTCCATGGTCCTTGGCGAATGCGGTACAGCGGGGTCGGGGGTGGGAAGGGTAAATACGCAAAAGTCCGAGAGGGTATGCGTGAGGACAGGAAATTAAGTTTTATATTATCAAATTAAATTCTACTAAAATTTCCTGGAATTCCCACAAATTTGATGAACAAGGAATGTATTCAAAAGTATCAGCATAATTTGCTAGTAATAATACCTATACTCATTTACGAAAATGGAACAAAATACCCATCGGTTTTTCCTCCAGATTGATTTCCACTCGTTTAGGTAGAATTTTTCCACTTGAATTAATTTGAGTCAATTTTCAACTATTCTAAAAGTGTATTCATCTTAATTTATTTCTGCATTTTTTCTATAGTAAAGATATCCAACCGGTTACATCAGTGCTGGGGGGAGGGGGGAGGCGGTGGCGAGCAGAGCCTCGTAATAAAGAATATTTCCCGTGCTGACCTTCATTTTTCTCGTTCGGACGTTAGCATTGGTCGCATCCTCACACTCGTAAAAGTGAAAATCCCTGCGAGACCTTTTTTTCTTATTTTAACTGGTTAAAGTATTTAATTCTAATTTGGAATTTGGGATTGTGTACAGTGCCACTCAAAATGCTTCTATTAGATATCAACCCTCGTGTATGAACCAATAAGGAATCAGCGTGACAGACTTTCGAGGTATCGATATATATCGATGTTGTCCTTTTTAGAGTAGGATTCGTTTGATAACATTTTCCGTTTTCATTGTTCCAACACATAATCCAGAGACTTTAGGATTTTGTTCGCCACTGCTGGTATAGTTTTTTTTAGTCGTATATTGGTCAATCCTTTTTTTTGAGCGGATGCTAACTCCGCGCTATTAAAAAATTCTTAGCATTGGTTTTGAGACTTATTTTTGAAACTTTCGCCAGTGTATTTCAATAACCGACGAGTGACGGCCCGCTCATTTCGTTCGCTCTCTCAATACCTGATATGAGTGGTTTGGTATATTTAGGTCATTATATTGTAGAAAAAAATTAATGGAGATTTCTCCCCCTTTAAATATTTATTCAAAGCATACGATCTAAAAATTCGAAATAGATCGATAGAAAAAAAATATTCATAAGCCTCCCTCGCTTGTACCAAGCCGTGTTGTTCAAATCAATCATAGTTTTCTGCTTAGGAGAAATGTAAATTTAGAATTTTGGTAGATTCTGTTTATACGGTTCAGAAAGGTAATTCAGTGCGCTGGTAAACCTTATTGGCCCTCATTTTGACGCTTAATTTAATTTGACTGCTCCTTGTGTTATCCCTCAAGTACCTTATTTTGACCCTTGTAAATCCTGAAAATGGTCGTAATTTACTATTTTACTATACAGAGAAATTTGAAACCACGGAAGTTGTTAACCCAGAACTCATTGTCTGTTTCAATAATTAAAAAATTGTCCATTTGAGGCTTTCTACATCAAATATTTTCAGTAGAATTCCTTCTAGAATCGTCATCCCCGAAGCTTTGTAAATCAGACACTTAATTTTGAGAACTAGAAAACCTAGGTAAGCTTATCTCTATGTTTGTAAAGACTTAAAAATCTATACTGAAATTTGGAACTGGCACAATAAGAATTTTGATTGCTGAATTTTGAAGTTACCATAGTGCCCCACCTCGAAGAAAGATGAGGATATAAAAAGTGGTAGTTCGAGAAAAAAAATTATACATGCAAAATTCTAGGTAAAATCTCAGAATATCTCAGTGCTTCAGTCTGAATTGAAGGCACTTCAAGGATTTACATATATAGGTCGCGAGATTCATTCTGTAACTCAAAAGGTTGGCTTGAAAACTTCAGATATGCTGAGGATTTTCCTCCACGTTCTTCAAGATACACTCGGCGCAGATTAATATCCAGTAATTCAGAAGCAAGCATCACAGTTCCTCTGTGACTTATTATCACCATGACACTAACTCTGGAATTAATGATTGCGAATGAAGAAGAAAATGAGTGCAAAAAAAACGCGTCCAAGAGTGAAACTATAAAAGTTAAATCGTAAAATATAGTCAGCATTGCCGATTCAAATTTTTTCAATATTATTGTTCATTTATTTGGTGCTGAAATAAATATACTGAGAAATACATTCTGACATTACATTTTTCCCAAACTTTGGAAAATTAACGCTTGCGTGAAAGGAATGGACGCTTTGTTTTGCCATTCATCCCGTGTTTTGGAAGGAATACTCAATTTCATAATTTCTTCGAGAAAGCTAGAGGCAGTAAAATAACATGAGGCCCTAGAATTTTCGGTTATTGTCACCTCGAGGGAAGAGAAAGATTTTTGAGTGCGATATTATCTAACACTGTTAAGTTCGTGAGCGTCACGAAGGCTCCAGGCCTCACCAGAATGGCAGAGGGAGAGGTATGAGAATAAGTATCCACGTTGAGAGGAAAAGGTTTTTTATGTGTGAGTAGAGAAGTTACAGGATGCACGAGAAGCAGAGGGAATAGAGGGGATAGGGCCCTGGGGTGGCTAGTCCTCTCCTTTTCGTGGGTCCTGGCCCCACGAAAGCCGGAGGAGGAGAAGGAGGCGGAGGAGATGGCCCCATGTACCGAAGAAGTAACACGGCATTTTCAAGTTGGCCCCCGCAAGTTGGCTCAAAGGAGAGAGAGGGGGAGGTGGGAAGGAAGAGAGTTGGAGGTGAACGTCCAAGGGGGTAACCTGTTCGGGGTTCATGGCCCTCTTGGGCTGACTAGCTAACGCTTCATGCCGAGGAGAATCTGCTAGCAAGGGCCGCATCGATGGTTTTGATGTTGTGAAGAAATTTTTGGGTGAAGGATTTTGCTAGTATTCTGAGGAAACTTTGGGTTGAGAAGTAGATACTACGATGAAATCCAAAACTTATTGGTCTGGAACATTCAAAATTGAAACGTTTGATAAACTTCATGACTTCATAACAAGGATCATTTGAGTTATATTAAGTTTGAGGTACATTGAAGTTGAAGCTAAAGTTGATTGAAGTTTACAGAAATAATCACAAATTGCATATGGTATTAGTAGTAACGAACAAAAAGTCAGAAATTTTTGGTGATTTTGTCATCATTTTTTAGTGACTGAATCGTTATAATTAGAGGAGCATCATAAACTTTTGCAATTTTATCATGACTAACCATAGAGAGCAAGACATTTTTTAACCCCTAATCTGCACAATCGATACGCCTAATGGACGCCCCATTGAAATCAAATATTTCCTAAACTATGAATAACAATCGCACAAGCAATCGACCAGAGGGATATTGTAGATTCCGTAACAGATTTCTATTACCTATTCATCAAATGCCATTATGTCTGAGTGATATCGATGGTGTGCATGATGCACTTGATAACAAGTCAGGACTTTTATAATAGCAAGGTATTTCTTTGTATCGAATTGTTTTTCTTAGAATGTCCATCTTTTTTAATCTAGAAAAAAACCAACGCTGATTGAGGCAGAATAAGTCCACGTCAGATCCAGGAATTTATGGAAACGAGAATAATTCAGCATTCATTCTACAAAATTTATCCATAAAAATTGTTAACAATCTATAAATGTGAGAAATTGTATCATCCATCAAGTAATGGATATTAAGACAAGAAGTCTTAACCATCTTTCCTAAAATTGAAATTACTATTTAACTGATGTGGTGAAAATACTCATCAGTAAAGAGGGTTCAATCTCTGGACTGCACATGTTTATAAATTTCAAGAACGTTTCGCTCGTTTAGGGATACATTGCTGAAATATTATCCAGGCAAATAGTAAAACTTTTATAATACAGGGGGATTGAAGATAAACAAGAGAACTACAAATTTGCATTACAGTTCTTTCACATTCCGTAAGTTTTCCGACGTATCCAGGAAACTCAAACAAGAATAAAATTATTATACTGGCATTATCGTAAATAAGTTTATCGCAATCAATTATTTTTTTCAATGCATGTTTGGTCTTCCCCACTAAATCCTAAGAATCAACATTTTATGCTCAATGAAGTTTAATAGTCCACACGAACATGTTTTGAAATGTTCATTACTCCGAAAAAACTACGATTGCACACAGTGGTGTTTGGATATATTTGAACAAAAGTTGAAACTCTGAAGATTTTTTGCGATTTGACTACTCTAAAAGTTATTTAATCTAATTACTCGAAGCCTATACTTCCGTAAGCAAAAGAACAACAAGTTTAAATCGTTTATCGAACGTTAATCAAACGTAGACGCAATAAAAAATCTCTAAGGTACAAGATGAAAAATATACTTGGGAAGAAAAAAATATTTGCAACGATTATATAGAAAAACCTTCGTAAAAGAAATTTCGACTTGAGTCATTGAAAAACAGAAAACAGAAATAATAAATATTAGGAATTCAACATTTTTGGAGAGAAAGTTATTCTTGAATATAACTAAAAAGGACAACAAAAATAAAAAATTGCGGAATATATAAAAAATTGCCATGTAAGCAGGAATAATAGTACACAAAAGTAGTCGAAAAGTTGGTACAGTAAAAGTTTTCCATTTCTCCAAAATAATTCAAATTTGAATATTCCGTTTTATTCTTTTTCAATTAATCAATTTCGTTATTTCTGCTGACTATATTTGAATGAATATAATCAACCAATAGAATGATTCTCTGTGTCTTTTTCTCCCTGCTCCCACAATACATGATATTTAAATATTTATTCGATGAAAGAAAATCAAATTGTGATTGTACTATTATTCTCTTCGCTAATGACACAAAAAAAATCTTTTTCTCGATTTAAAGGGACTAAGGGGTTGGCTGCGTGAGAAAGGATTGATATAACTAAACATGATGAACCACTTTCTGTGTCTCGTAGATCAGGAATTCAAGCCAAGGGTTGCGGCGTCGTGGCTAGTTTTCGATAGCATACCGGTTTTTTACAGGACATTCGCACCTGCGAGCATCTGCACTAAAAAAAAATAAAAATTTTTATACAGTAAAAAAAAACAACGAAATATATTATTTTTCGTGTCCTTTGAGAGGATAGAAAACAGCATACTGCGATGGGAGGCAGTAGAGATGTGCGTAAATGGCAGCCCACAGCAGGACGGATGTCGTCAAGGACATTTGCAAAAATCGACGCCTCTCTTTAACACCACGGCATTAGGTATAGTCCAGTGACACTAGTCTAGCCACAAAGGCATTATTATAAATCCCCTCTGTTTTGTTCTATTATCTCGAGGGTGATTCATTTAGCCGCTTGTAATTTATGAATACGTGGAATAAAACTTTCCCATTTCTATTTTTATCGGTTGTGCAAAGAATGTCTAGCGAAATGTGAGGCCACGAGTTCTGGCCCCAGTGTGTGGGATTCGTCATATATAATGTGTATTCTGCCAGGCCGGAGTATCTTATCGCTTCTTTCTATGTGTATACGGAGACTGAAGTGGCGTTGTGTGCGGTTGATGCACTTGACGAGAAATTGAGAATAAAATATGAGCTTATCGTATTAGTTCATTACTGAAATACGAATAGAATGTTGAATACTTGTTGTTGTCATTTGCAAATTCTCAGAATTTAATGAATGTATTTTTATGATGTCCGTTTTAGAATGTAAAAAATCACGCTGAATGAGAAATTATTCTCTATAGCTACTTTATTTCCCGATATTGAGTTTGACTGCTATATTAATGAGCAGTGCACAACAAAACAAATTCAATTTGTTTTGATTTTTTTATTTCCGATTTGATATTTTTTTAGATAATTAATTTTAAAATTAGGTTGCAGTGTTCCATTTAAAAGTTTCAATTTGTACCTTTTCATACTTCCCTTAAAGTTAAGATCTTTTTAGGGGTATTAAAGAAGCTCATTTGTAATGAAAGAATCATTTTATGATGTGGTTTCATCACATAGTGTTTTTTTGTTTTACGAGTTTGGGGAAGACTCAATACCAATCATCGAAATCGTGAGCACCTATAATTTACAGTGAATGATTATATTCTCCATACATCTGCTATTTTGTTGATCTCAGACTCATGATTTTCCCAATTTCTATGATGGTTGTGGTAAAAGCTGCCCAATAGGAGCAATTAAAACTGGACTCATTGTAGTTCCTAGAACGGTCCGAGCCATGGAGAGTATTTGGGCGGCTCGATTTACCTTACCAAAGAAGTCAATGGCAGAGATTCATCGCGGGGTCGAAAGTCGATAAGTGGGGAATGTGAAGAAGGGCGAGAGGGGTTTCTCTCTCCCTTTCGCAATGCATCCAAGAGAGAACACCGAGGCCTGAGAGGTTTTGAGCAGTGAAGAGTCATCGAACCAACGATTCGCACGATTCGATCGCTCCTCAAGGGCTTGTTGCATCCATCCAATGAATCAAGATGGATTTATTGATTACTCCTTTGTTTCAACAGCTTTTTTTTCCATCAAATGCCTCTCCTCAGTCAAGTTCAACTGAATTCCTCTAATTGCAGCATCGAAATTGTCGATAGTAATTAGTTTTGTTGTTCGTGTAGCGAGTAGTATTTCAGGAATATTTTGGTCAATTAGGAATGAACGGGAGTTCACTAATGACCTGCAAGGTTATTAATTGGCTCAGTGACTTGCCCCTGTTGAATCTCAAAGGCTTAGCCCCTTTCGCCACCCTTTCCACTTTGGTATAACGGTACATCTTCCTCTTGAGGATGCAAGAAGTCATTCTGGTTCTTTGATTCACTCCTTCCACCGTTCTTTATCTTCTTTATCTTTCAAGATTTATATATCCAATATTTATTGTATGAAATCTATTACAAGGAGATCAATTCCTTTAATTTAAAAAAATCGAATCATTTTGTATAATTGATTGCAATTGAAAGTCTATTTTCAAATGAATATAATCTGCCTTTACTGTTATTCGACTACTAAATTTAATTTTTTTTATAGAATAAATAACTATCATGGTTGAGGACACTTTCAGTTGGTTTTTTTGGTGTTATTATTCAAGTATAAAGGTAGTGTGATAAAAGTTAATAACTTTTATTTAAAAGAAATGAGTTTTCAGCTTTGACAAATATTATAATGTCTTTAAGTTAATACCTCACTTCTACATTTTTAATTACCGCATTTTTTGAGAATTACAATACCTAAGATTGCAATTTCTACGCGACCTACTGCATTCATATTATAATTTTATTAATGGAAATTTGTCGCTGTCCACTCCCCAATACACACCGTTCAATTCTTATTGGAGGCTATAATTTAGGAAGTGCTTATTCGGCTTTTCTCAATCGCGCGCAATACGTGAAACGTTGGAAGAATTTTTTCCTGCAACGATCGACGCAATTTCTGTAATTATTTTTTGGACAACAAATCGCTGAGTAATCCACAACAGTGATTTATAAATCCAGTCCAGATTATTTGTAGCTTGAACTCGACCCTCGGAAAAAACATATACCGTTATTTTATTTCTTGAGAATTATACAAATAGAATTAAACAAATTAGAAACAATATCTTTATTAATAAAATTGCCTCTAGACGGAGTATTTGCATTCTGTAAAAATTGCCCTGTTCCTAAAAGTAAGACAGTTATCCATGTTTGCAATTGGCAAAAGCGAACTAAACAATTTCTTTTTTGGACATTTTCTATTACCAATTTTGTGGGCCCAAGGAAAACTTGTTTGAGAACTCGTTCATTCTCAATGCTGTATTCAAAAATATTTCAACTCACTCCAAAGGAAATTTTCGAATGTAATATTTACAAGATATCGATCAGACGAAGACGGAAAATTCTATGAATAAGATTCTCATTCTCATTGATTTGTCTCAGTTTCCATTCAAATTTAAGACATTCTTCAGTGACACCAGCGTTTTTATAAATTCAATCTATTATGGATTATAATCTCGATAGAATCTCTGTGTCATATCGATTGTAGAATTTCTTATTCTCCCAATCATCTATGGCATATTCTATGGCAGTTCTGTCATATCCAAATGTCTTGGTAAATTGTGACATTATCTTCAGACCGCATAGATTCACACAAATTACAGCTGTCGGTGCGATTGGATCCCAGTGGCCTCAGTTGGCATAATTTCCAAAATGTCCTTAATAACATTTCAGTGGTTCAGAGTAGAACATTTAGCTCTTTCGAACTTACCCGGCAAGACATTTCCAATAGATGCTAATAAGTCCATGAGTTTTTAGTAATCTTTAATGAATGTTCTGATATTTTACACCGTTTACAGAGAATACTATTTCTATTTCTGTTCTGAAATTATTGGAGCATCTGGTTAACGGTGACATTTTACAAGCCCGAGAAACGCTCACTGACAGCATATAACATCTCAGCGTTGTTATCTCTTAATGATACGTCTCTGTTTCTATTTTTTGATACGAAAATGCATTGTATAATTGAAACATGAAATTTTCGATGACAGGTATTATCCCACATTCAAATCAACGGCTACCAAAAAATAATCTCCCACGGTTACTCGGTTTTAGTGTTTCATCTTTAATTACTTTTTATTCTTTTTTTATACAACATTTTCGGGTGTATTAAACGAAGGCATTGTCGGTGACGAGGGATTCATAATTCATAATGCATTTATTAAAAAAGGAGAACAGAAAGCAATTTGTTTGAATTGGAATACGAGGTAAAATATAACTAAAATCATTATTTGTGAATTTTACTGGTTGTGAGTATTGAAGACAAAAATTAGATGTTGAACTCGTAAAATTTGCGCGCTTAAGAAGAGAAGGGTACGGATGTTTACTCTATTTGAATGGCTTGATAAACAATAGTGGCAAACCAAATTGATTAAATTCAAAAAGTACAATAATTTGTTTGATTTTCCATGCACTTTGGTATCAAGCAATTTCAGAAGAAAATATTCGAAAAATCGCCGCTTAAGAATAAGGCCAATCGGCGTGATTGCATAGACGATCGCTCCTTACGAATATTTCGTATAATTGTTTATTTCTAAATACCTTCTTTCTTCATAATCTTTAACAGTCAACAGTCAATCTATGGAAAATTAAATACCGAAAACAGGCCCGAAATTCTGTAACTTGCATCTTGAAAATCAAATAAGAAATCGTACACAAGTCCTCCGAACAGTTTCTTCATTGTCCATATCAGACCATCCCAAGACTCCACTCTGCGAAATCCCCCGAAACTACTCCTTCCCCCTCCCCCCACCCCCCTTTAACTGTACATAACTTCAGCTATGCTCAAGCTAAATACCATGAAGGTGTGCGGGCGGTTCTCTCTTCTCCCTCAAAGCGCCCATCTCAAAACCAATGGAACCATCCGTACTATAAAAAAAAAGAGAAAAAAAATCTGAAGAAGGGGCACACCATGTGCGAGTGAGAAAAAACGAACGATGGACCGAGGCGGGGGAGGGGGCGGGGGGGCAGGAGAGGGCGGCAAAGCACACCGAAAACTCACACACACGAAAGTAGCGGACACAGTGACAGTGAGAAGGAGTCGGCGGGGTTGAGTTTAGTGGGGGGGATAAAAAGGCTGTGGTGAGGTGAAGCGCGGGGAGAAACGCGCGAGCGATGTGTATGTAGTCAGGGAGAGCGAAAAAGTTTTGTAGTGGGGATTGAAGAATTGGCGAGGACCAGAGGGGTTTTCAGCACGGACCATGTTACTACTTGAATTTTGTTGGCTACCCAGTGGTGGGGATAACCGCCCCTTAAACCCCGTACGAAGCCTAGTCCTCCCTCCTTTTTTGATTCCACTACACCGTTTACTCGCGCGCTATACTCTTTCCCTCCGCACTCTCTCCTGCGCTCTCGTTCTCTCTCACCCCCACCCCTAACTCCCCTCAATTTTCTCTCTTTTTACTCTTCACCCTATCCCCCCAAACAGTTTTATCATGCTTTCCTTCTCGCTCACCCAACGCTGGTTCCTATGAATTTTGCGACACTCAATAAAAAGTGGTTCCACGAGGTTAACATTTCGGTAACTATACCTCGCCTACCCGGCGCACACAGCCCATCGCACACGCACTCCTCTCTCTACTCGCTTTGGCTCTCTTTTTTTTGTTTTTTCGGTTACCAACACACGGTTATAATACATGTACATAAGTTACACAAATATATAATACGCACACAGAGTGTAGCCCCGAAAAAAAGAGAGAAGCATACATACGAAAAAAAAGAAGAAAGAAAGAAGTGCATGGGAGAGGCGCAGCAAACCGAACCGCGCGCGAATCAAGTGCTTTGGCCAGTCGCGTTCCCAATCACTCTACGACTAGGTAGTCCTCCCTGGTGTCCGAAAAGGCTCCTGGTGACTTCTGCCTTGGTACCTCGCACCAGGTACTATTCTAACATCGGCCCCCCAACACGTGATAAATCACCTCTAATCCACCGTCGTCTGAGAAACATTAAACTGAGATATTTGTGTGACAATTTTTTTCGAGACTGAAGAAATTGCGATTTCAAGAGAGATAAGATAACCAAATTTTATTTCAAAATTTTTCGAGTTTTTTTTTACATATTCGGAAATTTGGTGTGTGACGGCTGGTGTTGTAGTCCCTAGAGTCAGTGGGTGAACATTGCATTGAGACTAGTATAAATCCTCAATTGTCAATAAACAAGTAGAAATTGACCTAATCAATTAATTCTCGTTTATTACTATTATTATTTTTAATCTCAATAATTCGTGCCAAGTGTTTTCAAGGTGCTTCCCGATTGATATTTAAGGATATTCGATCAACTGGCACGTGAAACTCACGCATTGCCATGGACGCAGAGGGCACGAGTGTTAAAAGTCATTTTGTAACGATAATATAGATAATAAAGAAACGGAAAAAATCAACATTTGAAATTCAACAGTGAAGAAGCGACCAGTCATTCCGCTTCGTCATTTATATCATCCACGTATTTATCAGAGAGAACGAGCAAGGACATCGTAGGAAGTCCCCGCCCCCCCCCACGAGACACATCACTTTGCGCCTGGATATTTCAAGGTACGTCTCGCAGCTGTGAAACGTGGCCCACCGGATGATGGCCTTCAAGCCATTTCGTTGTCCTATCACGAGTGGGGCATGCACGATTTCGCGAAATATCATGCGAGTGTGCATGGATTTAGTTTTCTCCCTCGTAGTAATTCTCGTTACGGATATATTCATATACATCTTTCCGTTATATGTGCATTGTACGTGTACATGCATCCGAGCAGTTCCCGCGCGTTTTAGAGCCATTCCAACATTTCACATATGCGCAATGAGTTGGTGTTTTGTTGGTCCATGGGGTTCACGGGGATAGCCTTGCAGGCGGAGCGGAAAAAAAGCATTTGAAGCAAAAGAAACGAGAGGTTGCGGCTCTTTCTCCCAGTCCGTCTGTACCCCGTTCTGTAGCTGTACTCGTATGACCTTCTCTATTCGGTCTGTTGCGCGCTCGTGTGAAAACGTGATTATTTGTGTTAGTAGTGTATACGGGTTTATATGGGAGGGACACCGGCTAGACGATCGCTAGACGAGGATAATACCGGGCCGGAGTGTAGGCATAACATTGAACTGGCTAGGCGATGACGTAACTACGGGTTTCTACTTGAAATATTTCGAAGTAGATTTGCGGTTCCTTTGTGGCCAAGTCTATTCAGGTAGTTTCGCCATCCATACTGTGAGGATTGGTCGAGAAAATGTTGAGATATTTTAAATATGCTCGGATCGAAATACTCGGGTTTCATATTATTCGTTTTTTTTTACCTTGATATGTTTAAGCGATCGATAGAAATTTTGGTTTTAGGGGGCCAGAACGTATGGTCACGATCCCTATTTTTTGAAGAATATTTTTTGACTAGACGAGAATAATACGGGGAGTGTAGACACAGCATTTAATTGACTAGTCGATGACGTAATTAGGGTTTTTTTTTTAGAATATTTCGTGCTATTCAGATAGATTCATGATCTATGCTGCGGACATTGTTGGAGGAATTTTGAGGAATTTTTAGGTATAGTTGGATGAACATACTCTGATTGCATCGTCTTCATTATTTTTTTCCCTCAACTTTTACGCGCTAGACGGGAATTTTATTTTTACAAAGGCCAGAGAAGAGCGAAACGAGGTGATGAAATTCAGTCGTAGGTCACGACTCAATTTTTTGGAAGACAAAGAGGCTTAAAAAAAGTAAACAGAGAGAGTTGAATTTATCTTTAAATCGGATAGAGGCCTCGAAATCAAGAGTCTATACTACTATCGCTTTTACTGTCGTAGACTCAAGCGCTTGTACAAATAAACCCGGGCGATTATCTGCCTGCAATCGAGGTCCCTCTTTCTCTCTCTCGACTTTTTTTTCCTGTTAGATCTGCTCATCGGTTCATTTCACCTACGTTTTCAACTGGGTAGAGCACGCGCACACACCTCGAATACTGCAATAAAAGAATCTCTCGTGAGGGAAAAAGGAAAATGAAACAGGAAAAAGAAATAAACGCAAGGAAGTATAAATAGAGATTTGTGCCAGGAGAATTTATGCGCGGTGGAAATAAAAATAGAATTTATTAGTTTTTTTTCCTCTCCTCGATGGTTGCGAGACGAAGAAGAGATGCTATTTCGTTGTGTGTCTTTATGCTGTGTAAATGATGAGGAAGGAGTGGGTGGGAGGAGAGCGGGAAGACTCAGAGGTATATGGAACATTGTCCTTGAGCAGAATGTTGAAATTAAATAGCAAAGGATAATTAGAATCGCGAAACAGAATGAAGGTTGTTCGGGACTGTTGATTTTAACCGTTGCCAGGTGAAATTCCATTTCACCTGGCATTATTTACAATTTCATATATTTTTTCTGTCACTTCAAAATGAATTTACATATGCTCACTGCCGATCTATATTGACACTTTGCTTTTACGTAATTCTGTCGTCCCAAGTGGTGTGGAAAAATATTCCTACTCGACTGCAATTTGATATAGATAAAGAAGGCATGATATTTCTTCGTCCACATTAATCTAAGTTTGGCGAAATCACATTATTAATTTGATGGTGCAGACTGAGATGAAGTATGCCGAAGAATGAGGATATATTCGTAGACAGCCTGAATAAGAGCTGGATCAGTAGCGTGAATAAATTAATCTATTTTATTATGAATCGGGGAAATCTGACGATTAAGTCGCACCTTTTATTCTCAAATATTGATTAATGAATTTATATTGTTGAGTCATGTGTTGAAATATCTCGCTAATTTCAAATGAGAAGGATAAAAGAAATGTTGAAATTGAATATATGAAATACGAATCGTTGATTAGATTAGAACGCCTTAGTAACTAGATTACGCTTGACTGAGTGTTATCTCTTGAAATTAGATTCCCAACCCGGTGAATATGTATTTAAAACCCCGGGACATAGCATACTGCGAATAATTTAATTGACGTTTGTTGGTTCAAAATCCAATGTGCTTCCCGTTTAGTTTCGCAATGAAACTGAGAAAAAAAATCGCCGAATAAAAAGCAAACCAAACCTAAAATGTGTAGAAAATTGGCGTCAGGATATCATTGGTCGCCACTAAAATCGATTTATCAATCAGGCAGATTAACTCGTACACGAAAAAGTGAAAAAAAAGGGAAAAGAGCAAGGCAGAGAGACAAATCGAGAATTTATTTATTTTCACTTTAGTCAATTACGGGAAATGTTGCGGTTGAATTGGGCAATTTCAGACATTTCCGAATTCCCCGGAAGACAGGCATAACCCAAGCATCAGAAAGGACTTACTGTACGCATGGGGTCAAGGCGCTGTGGCAAGACGATGAGGGAAAAAGGAGCGACCGAGGGGGGGGGGGGGGGAGGGGGAGGGAAGGGTGAGGCGAGACATACGGGCGACCTGTGGTAGTTGTGTTTGGATTCCAATCCCCCCACGAACTCCTCTACCCCCCGCCTCGCCTTTTCACGTCATTCGTCACAGACCGATGTATATTTTGTTCATTCAAATCTCAATCAATTTAATTGTTCAGCTTATACATCTTATCTCACTCAGACGAAAAGCGAGAAAATTCAAATTAATTTCTAACTCCAAATGAAAATGAAAAATTTCCGTTTTTTTTTGTTTGAAATGTTACTATTACGACCGTTAAGTTTATTTGAATTATGATAGTGATGGGTGATTGAAAAAGAGAAGAAAGAATGAAGAATTAATTCTGATAAATACGTTTTCGCCAGTTTGTTTACAGAGACTAGCGTATGGCTCATTTCAATCGTTCTTTGTTCCTGCGAGACATGCCCAGACACGTTAGCGATCGTATATCTATCCGCGGTAAAAGGAAAAAAGCCCAACACGAACCTACCGAAAAAATAACATTCGCTGAGAGACTGAAGCCTGACGTAAATTTGCGATTCGCATGAAGGCGAAAAAAAACTTGCGAGATAAATGTACATAGCTCCATGTACTTGAGTGAGTTCCCCATGACGCAACCAAAAACGACGTCCATCTCTCTTGCCCTCTCTGCCTGTAGTTTGCTTGGACTCTGCAGTTACAATTAAAAATACAACTCTCAGCTGACCCATTTTCATTATTCTTAAATTTAGAATCACCAATACTAAACTGCAAATGTATATTTCCATCGGGAAAGGATAATTGATTCCTATATCTCCCTCACGAATGTCGGTCAGGTTAAAATGAAGCGAGAATAATTGGAAATTCCATGAATCTTATGAATGACTCCCATTAAATCGATTGCAATTCTGAAAAAAACCTTAATTTGCATCAAAATATATTACTTGTAACGTGAGCTCGTCAAAATCCTGAATAACTTCGACGGAACAGATTTAACGCAAAGTGAAAGGTTCAGCTGTGTCTGACCATACGTTGCTTTATCTACTTGTGATTTCCCGCTCGGAAAATCATCTACTCGCCGCATTGCCTCGTTCATTAGTCAGGAAAAGCCCTCACTCCACCTACGACCCCGGGAAATAAGGTCCCTGGGTTGAAATTTTTCTTCGCTTCATCACGGAACTGAAGACAATCTATGCCGACGCAAAGAAGCTGTATAAAAAGTTGTATAATCTTAATTAGGGTTATTGAGGGACTATCATACAGAAATACATAAAAACGCGGAAAAATGACTAGCGGATCACGTGATATTTAAGATATCCCAGGTAGCCCACGTATTTTCAAATTGGAATGCCATTCCGTCCTCGATATTTTTTAGTTCTAAATACGAGTGTTGAAATGGGATTCAACGAACAGATAAGCTTGTATTTGCACGACTATCCTGAGGAGTGATTCTAGGAAAAAATTCTAGTAAAGAAGTACAAAATAAATTTTTCATAAGTAATTTTCCCATTATAAACGAATATTTTTCCTTTTTTTTCAAAACATGACGTTTTTTTTAGATAATACTACGGCTACATATAACAGTCCAAGCAACGTCTGTCCATTTACTATAGAGCCTTTATTTCATTTGAGTTGGAGCCATTCAAATAAAAATTGCATCTGTGCATTTCAAATAGATTGAGCTACTTGATTCAAATATAAATCAACCTCATTTTCTACTTGAAACAAATCGATTTCGGATGAACAGAGTTTGCCTGAAATACTCCGTTTTATACATGAAATGAATCGAAACCTTACACTCTAAGTAAAAGACAGTTTTTGAAAAGACCTGATGACTCGGAAGTTGACGAAAAACTAGAAAGACTATATCAATCGGCGATGAAGGTATTTTTTAAGGAACTTTTTTTATAGTTCGAGCCAAAGAACAGAATTGTAATCAAATGGATTAGAAAATACCTTTATGGCTCTACAACATACAATATTTTATACCCAGGAAAGAAGAAACCTTTTATGAGTCGTTTTTCTACTCGCCCCAACTAATGAAGGGCTGTTGTTTCTCAACACGAAAGTGACTTCTCAAACCTAGCCCCGTAGTTTTCGCCTACAAATATTTTCAGTTTGAGGCCATAAAACTATTCAAAAAATGAATTCAACTACGCTTGGGTCAAATATCATTTTCGTCATAATTATCCTCATCTCCGGATCTCTATCCGGAGAAAAGTGTTTTTGTCTCAATGTAAGATATGTCAAAAAAATTCAAGTCGAGTTGGTTGAACCAAAACGTAACGTATTTCTTAATAATTATTTCTCCTAAGGCTGCTGATTGAATCATAGTCTTCACATTTCAATTAGACAATTTTTTGTGCAATTAACAGAACAGAAGTCAAAAGTAATTGCATCTCCTATTGATAACAGAATTATGAAAAGAGTTAATGTCTCCATAACATAATTTCAAAAGACGATTGTTGAAAGGATCTGAGGTTTTAGAAGAGCTTCTACATAATTATCAAAAACTTGTTAATTTTCTATGCAAAAATTGAAGTACAAAATAATATTTTTTTCACGGTCAAGTGAGTAAGTTAACAACCGCACTTGGGATTATTTCAATCCGAGAATCTTATTTCAGTACATACAACGAAACCTATACATTTTTTTGTATACTATATCGTTTAATGCACTTTATACTGAACGAGTAGAATAGTTGGTTGTTGTTGGGCTGTTTGGTGGGTTTAGAAGAGAACCCGCGGGCCGTGGACGGTAGGGGTTCAATGACCGCCAAATGTTTTCGAATGCTAGCAGAAAAGAAGGGGGCGCGTGTGCCAGAAAAAGAAAGCAATGAGAGCCAAGTAAAACTGAGTGAGACGGGTTTTGGGGGGAGCGGGTGGAGGAGGGCATGCACGGAAGTATTGGCAAGGAGGAGGGGAAGGGGTGGGTTAACGTGTGTGTATGTGGCCGAAGGGGCCACTGGCATCAGTGCAACGTCAGTCGCATAGTTGCCGCTTACTTCACTTCCCCTCCATTTCCTAAAAAAACCCTCACTCCTCATCGTATTCACATCGCTAACCCGCCTTCTTCCTTTCCGAAATCGTGTGCAAGTCTCTATGCTACGAAAATTGCGTGTGCAGAGTGCATTTTCGGTTTCTCCGTTTTGCACGTTTTTTTAATTTATGGTATAAATTCGGTTCTGCAATGGAGGAGACCGAAGACGAGGGAATCTGTGGAGGCTCGTTGGGCAGGTGTGCTGGGGTAATGAGCCGTAAGGTTCACGATAGGGAAAAAAAATGAGAGGGAAAAATTATTCACTCAGTTCACTTGCCCTACACGTACCAGGCACGAAGTGACAAACACCAAAATTTTTGGATTTTTACGGTCGTTAATATTACTCTGCCGTTGATGGGATCCTCAGGGGGCATAATCGAGTTTTATTATTTCCTTTTCGGTGGTGGAATCGCCGGAAAATGAATGATTGATGATTCGAGACCATCAACTCGAGTGTAATAGATTCTCATGGGTTTTATGTATTTTTTTACCGCTCCATCTTTCTTTTTTCTCGCTAAATGCCAAAATGATAAACATGGTTCTGGTGATAGGTTGGGATATTTTGATTGGGATGTTTGAGCTTCTCCAATGATAGATTAAACTAAACGTGGAACAACTATCCTTGATTTAGAACGACAAAGCTTTTTTTTTAAAAAAAAAAGGGGAAAAGAAACGAATTGAAACACAACTATGCCCTTCAGAGACTCTTTATCCGCTTTGATACAGCGTGAATGAGTCCCGTAACGTTTGTATACAGGTGCGAGAGTGATTCACAGCGCGCAGCCAGAAAATCCCCGACACAGTTCCTCTGCTGGGTGGTGGTTAGCCTTGAACTCGGAGGTGCGACGCCCGCCGCTGCTCCATATCAAGCGCCGTCCTCTAGTTTAAATACAAAAGAGATCTCTATTCGTATTTAAATGTCTCTAAAACTGGCAATTTGTGCATGGCAATCACAAAAAAATGGAGGAAGCCAGCGACTAAATAAATTAAGTACAAAGTCAGATATCAAATAGTCAAAGAGAGTGAAATCAAATCGTCAATTGCAGCCATTGATTCAACGGTAAATGTTAAAAATAGGAGAGCGCCTGGTAAATAAACATGTATCCAAATTGAAACGGACACATCTGTTCTTTCTCTCACCTTTGACTCATCAACTGAAAAGCACGATTGAAAAAAAACCTCTACACATGTTCCCCTAGGCCCAGAAAATACTTCACAATCTGCGAGACAGAGTCTCCCGTCTAATCGTCGTCTCCTATGTATAATATTCTCGTTTCATGTGATCTCAAGGACAAGTCGCGTGCGCGTTGTTGACTCACCGGACGTCTCAGCGACGACATAGAGAACATTCTAATTGAGTGCATTCAACAAAGACAATTTACTTCTTAATAAATACGTCAGCATCTAGAAATCCAAGGTCACGATTTCTATAATTCACGGTCAAGGTTTTAACCGTCCAAAACCATTGATTCTGAGGAAAATCGATGGAAATAATCGAGTGAAATTCAATGAAAATAGGAATACAAACGAATGTTTCCAATACGCTGTTGAATCATTTTTTTTTCTCCCGTGTGGATGACAAGAATAAAGTAAAAAAAAACTCGCCGGAATAGGAGTACGTGTATTTCACCTTGCTTTCCATGAGCTCAATCAATAAATATTACAATGGAAGCCGAAATGAAGTAGGAGGGCAAGTTATAAGTGGATGGCGAAAAGGAAGAAGGATGTATCCAACCGTCTGAGACGTTCTCTCGACTGCCATCCCTTCTCCACACTGCTCGCTCTCATCATCATCTTTTTTTTCACTCTATTCTCCCTCATTCCTTCCCCTCAAAAATCTCCACAGCCCCTCTCCGCTCACGCCCGCCGACCCCCTTTCCCTCGTCCCTTTTCACCTCCTTGCCCAGCAATTCACCTCTTTCTGTTTCACGCTGGTGCCGAAACTTTCTCCTGCTCGGCGCGGCGCTTATATTTTACTTTTCTAGTAGCGAATTAAAACCGCGTTCATGCGCAGCCCGTGGAACGGGCGTAATGATTTTTTGAGGGGGCGAATCGAGTGGGGTCACGATGGCAGAGCGACGAGAAGCGAGAGGAAAATAAAAAGGGGGTCGGAGGAGGGAGGTGGTAAACGACGTGGAGAAGAGAGAAAAGGGATAGAGGAGCCATTCGGATGTGACCGGAACGGAATTGATTGCAAATAATTCAAAAGAATAATGTTAGAAAAATACAGCGAGAATCAAGAAAATACAGGATAAAGCAAATTAGGCTGATTGAATTGCGTATGCGTCAGCTTTTCTACGTGCTGGTTTATTCAAAAATTCTCAAACTCTATTTTTAATGGAACCGTCGCGCTTTGCGCATTTTCATCTCATTTTTTTTCTACGATGTGTATTACGGGTGGGGCAAAACGCGCGATGCTACATTTCTATCCCCACCCCGAGTGTCTCTTGCGGCCTCACTTCCCTCGGAGATACGTGTCCCCCTCCGCGTCTTGGCCCCTCCGTCACCTCCCTACCGCCCTCTTCACTACCTCTACAATTCATACTTTCTTCGTTCTTTTTTTCCTTCACTCTCCTTACATTCGTTCTCACTCTGCGTACGCACTATTTTTTAGTCCAATCTTATTACGACAGATGTCTCATGCGCCGATGATGAAATAACGCACGGTGGACCCCTGTGTGTTAGTAGAAAAACGTCGGGTTACTCTGCACAGAACAGAATCAACTTGTACCCAAAGAATCTCCGCCACTCGCTACAATATTAGCTATATCGTCACGCTCGAGATTAATTTCTCTCTCTTCTGCATCGCCGTATTCGCCTTTTTTCCACCATTCATTGCTGCCCTCCCCGTGCGTTATTCATTTCTTTATATTCCCCCAATTCCGGCTAACCCGCGGGAGCAAGAAAATCCACGGTTGCCCTCGCGCCCCCGTGCCAATTCTATTTCTAGTCGTCGAGCGTTCGTGAAATGAGAGACATCAAAATTTCCTTCACCCCAGAATCATCAAATATTTCGACCAATAAACTGAATCAAAAGTGTCAATTCCGAATGTGGAGATAAGAGCGTAGCGGCAAAGCACGTGATTCGTCGGGTGTGTGGGGAGGTAATAACAGAGTTAGACGTTTCAATGAGAGCGGGAGAGCAAAAGGGAAGGAGAATATCTAGCCCGTATTCGTTACCCCAACGGGGCGCAGTAGCGCCAACCCGGCACAAGCCCGGTTGTTTTTATCCTCTCCTTCGTCGGGAGTCTCGTGGCACTCGACGACGGTGCCTCGTCCTGTCGCCAGTGACGTCGACTCACTACCGACGACGTTGCGCCGACCGCGTGGCTCACACACGCGTCGACGAGTGAGTTTACTCATTTCTTTTCGCTCCTCATCCATTTTTTTTTCAAGTACAATGTATCTCTCTCCTCCATACGCGCACACATTCGCATAAACCCGAGCAAATACATCCCTCCAGCCATTCCCTCGCTCAATCATTTCCTTTGACTTTTCTTTTCTCTCAAAACTTTGCCTCCTCTCTTTCTCCGGTCATTTTCTATCTTTCGGGTGTTGGGGCGGTACGTCGAGCGATTTCGTGCATTTTCGTGTGGTTCCGGGGGATCAACGACGAGAGAGAAAGATGGGCCACATGTACACACACCACTTCGTCGGGGGAAAAAAGAGAGGGGAGGGAATAAACCGGCAGTTTCGGCGGTGACGTTTTACGGGGGTTAGTTCCTCCGGCGTGACGGGTGAGGCATGGGTGGTCGAGCAAGTAGGATAACACAGACTCCTTGCTTTGGCACGCATACAACACGTTTACCAATGAAATGCGAACACAGTGGCTGAGGGGACTGAAACGTATTTTCTATTCTATGAGTCAAATTATTCAATAATCGGGGGAAAAAGTGTTGGAGATTATTTAGAATGTACGTCAGTCGATGATCTTGTGTTGATTCTGTGTTTGAAGTTGTCACGTTAGTGTGGATCAGCAGATCAATTCTGCGGGTGACATTGGCATGTAGTCTAGCCGGTACACGCGGACAAAGTTTAATGAACTATTGAAACATCGTGGTATTTACTCATGTGTTAGAGACAATTGACGACATTGATGTGAATACTTAACTGAAGTTTTGTTTATTTAAAATTAAATTTATTTATTCATTGAATTTTAGTTCTTTGTGGTTCAATGAGATTAGAGATTAGAGAAACTTCAGTCGCTGAAGAATTTTTGGGCGCGTTTCTCTTTCTTTCCTCTTCCTACTCTAATGTTGAGGTGTATTTTTTACTGATATAATAAAGACAAACGTCGATTCCAGTTGTCAGTTTTTTTTTAACAAACGACTTTGGCGCGCAGATGGTACGTGATGAGTGATTGATCCGGGACATTTTCGAGGATTCATTCAGTTGTCGAGGTCGGTTGATCAACACGTGTCGATTGACATTCGTATCGGAGTGTAGTGAAAGTGCCTTCTTAGATTATTTACGTGCTAATGCCAATGTGCAGGAGGTATTTGCAGATGTTTTTTTTGAGTAGATTAAATTTTTATATTTTCGCCATTTTTCACGTTTACGATTTGCTTCAAGTTTTTTAGAGGTTAAGGGGAATGAAGGGGCCAATTGTTTTGCAACTTCGTATTACATATCGGCATTTGGGTCTGGTGGTAAATTGAGAGGTCAGACGCTTGGGTATAGCTGAGTAAATAACCATTTTTTCTCAGAAACACGACTCAATCCTTTGCTTCAGTATTTCTCAGAAGTTTTTTGTCTAATTTCATTATGCTTTAGTTGTTGGAGTATAATTCCATAATTATTATATTTTTGCCATTTCCAATGTGCGAATTCATTTTGTCTAATTTATTTCGCCCAAATCATGATAGTAGTTGTCAGTACCATCTTTGATAACGAAAATTATCGTCACCGATTTATAAGAACTACAGAATGAAATGAAAGCCAAGGTGTCATCAGTACACAGATGAAAAAG
>JAPYZN010000903.1:0-26500 GCA_030522865.1 Psyttalia lounsburyi
GGCTGAAAATCGTGCATTTAACCTCAAACTCGGACTTATGCGCCACTCATCGTCCTCGATACATAATATACTATTTCGACACATTGAGATGAAATAGTATATTTCGTAACAAGTGAAAAAAAATGGTTTTTGACGAGTGGGAGGTTTATATCACGAGCCGAAGGCGATGGATGTAATCCCACTAGTCAAAAACCACTTTTTTCACGAGTTACGAACATAATTTTTCATCACAATGTGTCGAAAAAGTACTTTTTCGATACAGCGTGATGAAAAATATTGCTCGTAACTGAAAAAAGTGGTCGTTGACTCATGGGATATTATCACTCGCCAAAAACCTTTTTTTTTCACTTGTTACGAAATATACTATTATCTCATTAAACAAAACACTCTCCACTGGAGATAATGAATAATCTCTAATAAACTTCTACTCTTCTACTCTCTAATAAACTTCGAAAGCGCTTCTTGTCCCAACCGAAATTACATGACTTCCATGCCGGGGTATTAAACTGAAACCCTAAAAACTTGAATAACTGTAAAAGCGAAATTTGGATGCATGCATTCTATTATCGAAAGGCTAATCTCCCAGATTCAATATGATTTGGTATCAAACCGCCGATGATACCCCCACCTCTCTGCGCTCCTTTCAATTGCCGATAATCTTCCTCCCCCATTAATAATGTATGAAGTGGAAACTATGCCGCGCACTGTATGAATATTCATATGCGGTTGAGCGAGTAGATACAAAAGAGAATGACCAAAATTGCATCGATTTCAATATCTCGATGAACCAGAATTTCCATTGTGAGGGGTTTATCAATGGATACACAACGGTCTCCCTTCGGTGTTAATTGGCATTATGTTGTGTTCAAAGCCTACGCGTGAATGCTGCTAGTGACCATAGGGGGGTGTATTTATAATTCATCCATTCTATAATTGTTGTATCGCGTTGTATCGCGTAGAGATCACGCGGAACTGCAAGTGACGTCGGGCATGGAGAAACATATTTGGTGAATTTCAGTAATTAACTGTTGAAATTCAACAACACGTTAGTGAGTAATTGTCAAGTGACAGACAACTGCGGTATTATTTTTAAATGAATGTATAACCTTCAACATCTACTGCTGAAATTGATTAGACTAAAGACTCACGAAAAAAAAAACTTATTTAAATTTGAGACCGAGAGTCTCTCATTAAAACCTATAGAAGTCTCAAGGAGAGATTTTTAAGTCTTAAGTTGACACTTTCAAGTGTCAACTTGAAAATTTCAAATTCCAACTTGAAACTTTCGTATCTTGACGTAACACATCTAAGTCTTTACTTAATTTAAATTTGGAATTTAAATCCAAATTTAAAATCCGTGAAATCTTAAAATCAGGATATTTTTTCTTGAGTCTATTCTCAAAAAAATCCTTATTTGGAGATGTCAACGATATTCAATTAAACATTGACAGTCTCAAGGTAAGACTTTCAAAATTCCGAGTACCGACCTATAAGCCTCAACAGAAACTTGGAAGTCTTAAGCTCGAATTTATAAGTCTCTAATTGTGACTCTCACGTGTCAAATTGCGATTTTCGAATGTCTCGACTTGAGATCTTCAAGTCTCGATGTAAAATAATCCAATTCATGATTTGAGAATTTTAACACTCAGCTTGAAACTCTCGAATTTTCGGGAAATTTTCGTAGGACGTAAATTTGATAAAACTTTTGGAGGAAATAGTTCACTGTGGAGTTAACAATTACATTCCTCATCAACTAATTGGTGAAATCCACCGCACATTTTGCGCCGTATGATTTACCCCCGAAGGTGGAAGACCATTGTCTGCCCATCCCTCTCCTCAAAAAAAGATTGGGAGGGACAGAATTTTTTTTTTTGGAATGATAAGAAAGAATGAAGCAGTGGCCTTCATCGAGATGTCTGCCCACGTAGTTTTTCCATTGTCTTTTTTAGAGAAGAGGAATAGTTTTTGCTGATGGTATTTTTAGATGACCCCGCGTGGCCTTTCGACCATCAGTTTTATCAACTAGAGGAACAGGAATGGAGTCTCGGTGATAAGACCTCTTAGTGATTGATATTTGTTGATCGAGAGAAGGTGGAAATTGAGGTGAGGTTTGACAATCCTTGGACATTGGAGGGGAGATATTTTTGTCAAGCAAGTATTGCTGGATTGAGGATGTCATTTCTAAGATATTTCGGGCTCATACACAGAGAAAAAAATACGGCAAAAATGACTGTGCTAGCACGGCAAAATGAGATCATTTTGAAGGACCCAGACAAATTTATGTGCCATTACCGGATTTAGCCCGAAAAATTCTTGTATTTCGCAGTAAAGTATCTGGTGCTGACCCATAAATTTTTCCGACTCTGTCACATTCTCCAGACTGTTAGAAAATTATTCCTGAAGTGTCAGGCAATAACTTGTAAATATTATAACAACCACTAATTTATTAATATTTTGACATTTCAAGCAATTGTTTTTTCGAATATTTATTATGCGAAGTCATCTCTTGAGAGGCCAAGAGGGATTTCTCCTTTGTGTAGAATAATAATTCCATGATTTCGAAATGAAGTCCATTTCCGGTCTTTTTCGCGCTTTCGCAAGAAAATTATTTCGGCGGTTTGGGGGGTGATGATTTGCCGGGTAAAATACTCTTCTGAAAGAATGAAAGATGGCCTTTTAAACATAACTGAGGTTTTGACTTAACTGTTTATAAATTTTTGAACTGCATATCAAAGAACAAAAGCTATTTGAAGGATTCTGCACATATATTATTGATTTCATATGAGAGTGGCGCCCTGATTTCTGGAGTGGGGAAACTCCTCCATACAAACTCAAAAAATTTAGTTCAAAACATTGAGCTTTCAAGTGGAGATGAAACTTAAATCCTGAATTTTAAATGACAAATAAAAATAATGAAGTAGAAGTAATGTTGGGTTGGATTGCATCCTTATCAGTTTAGATATTTTCATTCCTCGAATTTTCCAACTGACTTGTGTAAGAAAAATGTGAAAAAATCATTTACCCAACGGTCATGTTAATATTAGGTTACAACATTCGAATCGCTAAAACAACTAAAGCGGTTGTTAAATCAACCAAAAAATTACGAGAACACCATCTGATAAAAATTTTAAATTGTGTGCAAATGGAGAACGACTTTAAGTCAAAACTTTATTTGTTAACATTTTACAGATCTACAGGAGAAAATGTTAACAGTTCAAGGAAAAAAGTATTCAGTAGATAATAACAAAACTACTTTCTCATCTTTGCGGAAATACTTCTAATGTTCGAACAGCACAAAAAGGAATGATATACTCTAGTGACGAAATTCTCCAACTTCTGATATAAAAGAGCTGAATTCTCTTCTTCGAAAGTTGGATTATTGAAGGACTGAATTGGGCGACTAAAAGTTTCGGAGCACTCGAGTGAGGAACATGCAGCTTCTCCAAAAGCGCATGTGTCTATAGTACAGCGAGGGAGCAGAGATAGGTGCTCTTCTGCCTTTTTAAATATTTTTTTTCGATTTATTTCGAATGTTTTCTTTTCCTTTCAATCGGCCTTTCTCCGTGGATCTATCCCTGGACTTCTTGGAATGATTCCTCCATGGACATGGCAGTCTTCATTGCGGTAGTCCTCTCGAATTCGGTCAGCGGATAATATAGCACTGTTGTCCGATGCCTCGGCGGCCAGGGGGTCGGTATAATACGAAGCAAATGATCCGTGCCAGGCAGCTGCAAATTTTTCACGTGTTTTCGTTTGGTAGGTGGGATGGATATTGTGGCCCGAGTGGAATGGTTATGAATATGGGGATTAATGATAATATTTTGTGATGGTAAAGGTAAAGGCGCATTGTTGGAATTTCGCTCGGAACTCTGGGAAATCGAAGATTCAAAAGATCGATAAATATTTATTTGACGATGAGTATGCATTTCTCAGCAAATTTTATCAGAGGTCGCTAATTATCGTTCATGATATTAATAATATTTGAATATGAGATCACTCGGAAAAGATTTTCAGTCGAATTCTACTGGCAAATTTTTTTTTTTCACCAATTATTCATAGAAGTTTGAAAGAATTAGCCCCATTTTTTAAAATTTTATAGGAGAAATAAATTTGAAGAGATGAATGGATCGACGGCAGTGGCCGTGCGGTTAGAGTGCCAAACTGTCGTGCCAATGATTCGGGTTCAAACCCCGATGGCGACGCTCACAATTTGCCATGCTCGGTTAGATGATTTGAATGAATCTAATCTCACATTTTGACTGCTGAGCGGCAGTCTCATCAAAGAAACGACGGTAGCTGGGCAAGTTCTCCGTCAACTGAGGTTTTCCCTCGTCCCTTGGCCAGTGCGGAATGGGCAATGGGGGTGGTATGATAATAACTTGTAAAAATCTGAATGGGTATACGAAAGAAAAAAAAAAAGTTTAACGAGACGGTGTTGAATGAGAATGAAAATAATTGTTTACGATAATTCCTAATTCATAATAATAGTTGAAACCCATGAATTCAAAATTCATAGTCCAAATTTTTAAGCTCAGTTCTAAATGCCACTAAATGTTTAGTTAATTGAATTACAATTTGCAACTCGGATTGATTTTTCGACAAAATTTTTGTATTTTCAATGACAAAAAGGCTTGATACTTCGAAATTGGAACTGAAGTTATTGAAAATTTCAAATCAGGATGCGCGATAGTGTATCATTCATATTAATATTTGGATGTAGTTATCGTGCATGATATTCGCCTAACGTCCCTTACTACTAGTTTACCCCTACCACTAGAGCCTTGTTATTTTTTTATGATAAAAGGCATTAAAATATGGAAAAATCATCCTTGGATTTGTAATATAAATTAAACATGATCTTTCCAATAAAATTTCCATTTTATTTGTTAACCAGCTTAAAAAACTTTAGTTTTTGATTTTTATTGGATAGAGTACATCTGGAATTTCAGTCAAATTTTTTAAACAATTAAAGTAGCCTATTTAATCTTTAATTTATTTTTTAACAAATCATATAAAAAAGTTCAGTCAGAAAATGAATTTCAGTTTGAGACTAACTATCCCAAATTGAGAGCTTGAAGTCTCCCAATAAGTTGTAAAAAATTAAATTTTACGTTTAATAATGTCGCATTTAGGATAGAAAATCTCAATTTGAGCCTTAAAAATCGTAACTTCATTCACTAAAAAATATTATTGGAACGTACCGCAATGTAAAATGACATTGATATTTTCAAGGATCTTTTAAGCCTCAAAATAAATATTTTTTCGACACATTGAGATGAAATAGAATATTTCGTAACAAGTGAAAAAAAACGGTTTTTGGCGAGTGGGAGGTTTATATCACAAGCCGAAGGCGAGGGATATAATCCCACGAGTCAAAAACCACTTTTTTCACGAGTTAGGAACATAATTTTTCATCTCAATGTGTCGAAAAAGTACTTTTAGTCCATTGTCAAAACTGACTGAAAAGTTACTTTTCCGACACAGCGTGATGAAAAATTATGTTGGTAACTCGTGAAAAAAGTGGTTTTTGATTCGTGGGATTATATCACTCGCCTTCGGCTCGTGATATAAACCTCCCGCTCACCAAAAACCATCTTTATTTCACTTGTTACGAAATATACTATTTATTTATTGTTATCACTTAGTCATGAAATCATTACAAAATTTCCCATTAGAATTTTATTAACATTTTTTAAGGTGTAGGCCTCACTCAAATTTGAATAGTGAAATTGTCAGGTTTCCAGTAATAAAAAAAAATGGGGTAATTCTTTTTTTGCGACCACTGACGAGTTAAAAAAAAATTAAGTGCCAAGTTTTTCGAGTTTTCCATCATATCGTTGAATGCTTGTGGAAGGTCAGCACCCCGTCGTAATGGGCATGCTTAGCGTGAGGAAGATAAGCAACGTTGAGTATAATCACTAAGTATATTAGAGCCGTTATGGAATTTCAAATACAATAATTGCGTAAATTAATTAGAATGAAAATTAGACATCTTAGCTCCAGTAAGTGTATTTCTCTATTAACGTTTTTCAGGATAACATAAAAGTTTGTTGATTAATTTTCATTTTGTTGTTAAGGAACCTTTGAATATCCAACTTCAATTGGCTTCACAAAGTAGAGTCACGACCACAGGGCAACATCTGAAAAACAAAAGTGGTAGAAGCTCGGAAAGAGGAAAGAGGAGTAGGAAGTAATTGAGGAACTTTTGAGTTATAAATCCATGTCAAAATTAAGTCAAGAAGATGTGAAAAATTAAGGATCCTCAGGTTTTTAAAGGTGATGAACCTCCTTTTGGACCCCTAAACGTCACCACCAGTGATTCACTGGTGCTCACATTCGGCCAAGCTCCCCTTCTCCGTCGTCCCCCCACTCAATTGATATTCACGTCACGTAATACAACTGCAGAAGGGCAATAAGGTAATGAGAGGATGACGCAAGGGCTGCAGCTTTATCAATGAAATCTTCAATCATCTCGTCAACGGTGATCCATCAAACTTGCCCAAAATTACCACATCAATAACTTAATTTATTACCGTATTATCGACATTTTTCGTCAAAAATTCCCTCTTCAGATAGTCCTGCAGAACTTTCTGCATGAAGAAAAAAGAAGAGGGAACATTATTGTCATGTTTCCGATTGTGTTCGTGAGTTTTTTTTTGAGAAGTAGTATATGAGACCAAGCTCTCATAATTTCTTTTTAGTGCAATTAGATTCTTTTTTTAAGCGGTGAAATAATTTTATTTAAACATTAGAAATAGAATTTTTGTTTTCACACGTTGGGAGATCATTTTAAAAAATCAAAATGAGCGCAATTAAATTGAATTTATTCAATTTTTTAAGCCATTATTGCAAAATCATTTTTTTCGGTCGATCTATAATTATTGAAAAAATGTATTCTTTTATCTGCGACATTTTTGGCGTATATTAAGGACATGGTTACCGATATTTTCACCGAAGGAAAAATATTATTTTACAATTGTTCCCGGTGGACTTTATCGTTTTCTTTTTTTCAGAAAAATTCGTCACAAAATTCATAAATTTGATCATTTATCATTACCTCTCATACTTTGTTGTGACTATCATGTGAATAGAGCTTCAGCTAGAAGGGTGCAAGGCAGGTTAACGGATATTATTGCACGACAATGAAGAGCAAACTAGCTTCAGAAACAAAGTTTTGAATTCTTAACAAAAAAAATTTAATTGTTCTATAGAAACCAAAAATCAATATTTCTTCATGGCTGACTTTGCGCTAGCCATTAGCTCATTCTTCTAATAATGTAAGGATAATGTTTGCTGCCGGCGCTAGTCCGCTATCCACTCTCCTTCAGGAATAGCCATCACAAAGGATGAGAAGTAATGTGGAATCATTTAAATTAGGATTTTATTCCACTATGAAAAAGTCATTAATTAATTCAACAGGGCAAATTTCAAACTAATCATTTTTCTTTGACGGAAATTTCGGTAATTATATCCTCATTTTACCCCTCAAGTTTCAGAGAAAACATATGAAGTTTTCGGATAATTGTGGATTGAAAGAACACATTAATTTTGCAATAATTGTTTTAAAAATGGGATTAATTGAATTTTATTGCTCTCATTTTGAAGCCTTTTGGATTACCTTTGAATGTGTGGAAACAAAAATTCAATTCCTACTGGTTAAATTCAATTGCTTCACGTCTTTCTAAAAAAAATGTATGTTTAAAAAGTAATGATCTTTGTAAATTTACAAGCAGCTGAAAAGAAGTATAATCGCTTTAAAAAAATTATGAGAGCTTGATGTCATATACGAATTTTCAAAAAAAAATCGCGAGGACAATCGGAAACATGAGAATTTTTTCATTTCGCATTTGACGTGAAATTGGTCATGTACATTTATTTGAGTCAATATCGCATAGATAAAAATATATAAAATCATTTATTAAGTCAGATCTTCAAACGGAAGTACGAATAAATTTAATATGAAATATTTGTTTATGGTGAAACGTGAAAAATGATCTTTACTTGAACAAAACTATTTCTTAATTTCTTCCAAACCCAGATATAATAAAACTGACTATTAAGGCTTGTTTTAATAAATCAATAGATTCTATCACTGAGCTATTAACAAATTCATCCATGCTCTTTTCTCCGTCCAACCAAATTGATAATCGAGTCGAATGGTCCTCACTTTTCGCATGTCTCGTGGGGGCATTGAAACGAGCAGTCCGGAAGGGCCCGCGCGCTCACGGGGCCCCCGCCACAACAAGTTGCAACCACCTGGCAGTTTGACCACCCAGTCACCTCCAGATGCTTTCTACCCCCTCGTGTCCACTATACGCGCCACCTTTAACAAACGGTATTACAAAAAATTTCCTTTCTACTCGAGTGCGAAGGAGTCACGATGTTACACTCGGATGACCTCAACATTACCAGACTATCCAACCGCATTTATCCTCGAAAAATAAAGTCCTCTCTAATTCCAAAGAACTCCACCTACTCGGCTAAAGGAAAAATTGACCCGCGGCATGAGTCGAATTCCGTATGAGACATAAAGAAATTTTAGTTTTTCACTGTTGAATCGATTTCTTTTCAGTCCATTGTCAAAAATATTGTTCCTTACAAGATTATTCGCGAGTCGCGGACCATTAAAATAAGATTGCTCATACGTTGAAAATCTATTAATTATAAGACTCAAATAATTACTGTAAAAAGATGTTTTTTCATAACTAATAGATTTTAAATACGGCTAATAAATTTTAGCAGAACATCCTCTGGAGCGATTTTGTTGCTTCATGTGAAGGTCTTTGGAAAAAAAAACGTTCAAGACCTTTTTCATTATACGAGGAAATCTCCCTCAATGTTTTCTCATATTCATTTTGATTGCATCCTATAGGATTAATTTATTTACAGAATATTAAGTTTGAAATAAAGATGCGTGGCACTGAGTAGATAAATTGATCGACTCTCAATTAAAGCTCATTAATTCTCTTCATCTATTTGATGATTAATTTATCGATAACACTGTTGTAAAAATTAGTCATTATGTCAATGAAAATAAATGACCAAATGACTGAATTGCTACACTCAGTGCATTTATTAATAGCGAGTGGTGATATATATTCCTGGTCAGTTACTTGTGCTTTTTTTTCATCAATTTGTTAGTGCATTATTACGAATTTCTACCAACATTGTTAATAATGATGATGAGACACATTATATACAGACTTGTTGAAGTATATCATAAGAATGAGAGTTTGTCCTTGCGACGTAAAGAACTCAATTGAAATATTAAGAAAATCTCAAAACGTCTCGATTCAAGTCTTCAAAATATCCATTAGTCTTCCGAAACTCGATACCTGCTTCAGATTCAAATTGCGATTGTTGTTGTGAGTACCTTCATTTGAATTAAAAAATTCCCAAGCTTCTCTGACCCCAAATTTTTGAAAATCTGTACGCAAAATGTGGTTATTCTCTCATTAAATATGACGTAATCTCAATATCGCTAGGATTCGATCATCTTTCCTGGTAAATAGAAAATAATAACGCGTATGAAATTGAGGCTCCGGTATTTACTTTTCTCATCGGGTCAGTAGAAATAGATTATCTCTCATTTTTTAAATTATTCAGTTTTAGATATACTTATGGGTTTTGTCCACTGCCACCTGCTTTTGGGGACCCTTTCCTGAAGAGCGTCAACTAAGATTTACAAGTCCAATATTGAGACTTCCCAATTTAAGACGTTCAGTACAAAATATTCCAGCCTCAAATCGATATCTTCAAGTCTCCAATTCAAAAATGGACCCTTCCCGACCCCAATTCACCCTTTTCAAAACTCTTGAATTCCTTCCACTGCCTTCCGCATGTCTCACTGCACCACATGAATCCCATACTCCAATTAAAATAGTTTCCCTTCTCAGACCTTCCACTCAGACCCAAAAGCCCTCACCCCTTCCTCCTTCCGCCGCAAGTCCCACCAAAAAATTGCCTCGAAAGATCGGCAAGAGCCTAGGCATGAGCGAGAGCGGGTAACCCCCGGCAGGTCGCGAAAGAGCTTCAGACACGGGGCATCGATTTCGCACACAGGACGATGGCTTCACGGTGGCGGGGCGTGCAGAGGGGCTACTATCGGGGGCGGGTGGGCACGGGGGGGGGGGGGGTCGGTGGGGATGGTGTCGAGCCGGCGTCGGCCGTTTGCTGGCGCTGCTGCCGCACTCCCCCCTCCCCCTTCCACCCGTTTAGCATCGCCGCAGTACCACACAACCACCCAACCACCAGCGAACAACACCGTTCCACCCAGGCTAACGATAGCCCCCGCGCGACTTCACCACCGATGCACAAAAATAAGGCAGCAGGGGAGCGAGCGAGAGAGACCAAATGCGAGAACGTTCGAACGAAAGAGACTGAGAGAGTGAGAGAGAGAAAAAAAAAACTACAGTACCTACAATTTCATCGTCTTCTTCTTCTTCTTCCTCTCGTCTCCTTCTGTCTCACCAATGGGCATTGCCAACGGCAATTCCATCTCTGTCAGTACCATTGGTTGTGGCATACACCACGCGACGCGCGTGCGGGGCAAAGTGAGCCCTCCACTACTATCGGGTTGGCCCGCTGTCGCTGTCGGCCGGCGCCCGTGTGTTGTACGCGCTACCGCCGTGCTGCCTGGCGAGCCCTCGGCGCTCAGTAGTCAGAGCGCCGTGGCAGTCTTCAACGAGCTCCCCGCCGTGCTATTAGCCAATGCCGCATTGTGTCACGTTAAGTTCGGGACACCGGTACACTCTCCGACCGAATTCACATTTCTACCATAAAACATTTATTTATTATCACTCATCGGACAGAGAGTGGCTCTCGATAAATGAGACATTTGTCTATGAGATACCCTGGTGAATAAAAATTCATCATTTGTCGGCTTTTTTTTCCTTTTTTTATCCGATTATAAATCGTACAACCCTATCTGCGAGTGCGGTGCCACCGGCGACTCGTACCTACAACGCGGAAGTTCTACGATTCTTTCGTTTTCTTTTTTTTTTTCTTTTTTGTTAAATGCAAACTGCAATTGCTCGCTGAAAAGTTGCAGGGGATTTTTCGCAGTTGATCGCGCGATTTTGATGTTTCGATTTTAGTTGTCAATTTAACGGGGGACAGGGGAGCATTTGACAAGGCCTAGGACCGCGTGGGACAGAGCTGAATGTGGAAGGGGTTTATCAGTGAGGAGGGCAGCGCAGAACAGGTGATTTCAGGTGATGATTTGAATGCTGAACACTGGATTTTTGTGGACAATTGATGATAATCGTTCACCTTGTACACGTTACATTGGTATTAATTCGATGAGGGGATAGACTGAGGGGGGCGATTGGTTTACTGGAGCGGGGTTTTTTTTTGTGGTTGGTGGCCCCGTTAGAGGGTTTCACTCGGTCGTGGCATCTCAACCCCCAAGTACGGGCCTCCTTGAATCGCACGTCAATCACACAGCCGCAATCCCCTTTTCTCCGAGACAACGGCTTAGGGAGTAAAATAGTGCAGTGATAAATTGAAACTAGTGGATAATCGATAAAGTGCGGGAGTTGCTGGTAACGAGGAGACGACGGTTTGTAGATCAGATTGGTTGGACCCACCGGTCTAGGGGTTTCCGGTGTGTGTGCCCGTGTGTGCGTGCGTGTGTGTCTGTGTGCGATTGATCGTGGTGATGCCTCGAAGATCATTTGATCAGGCAGTAGGCAAGGAAGAAGGTGGCGTATACCGGAAACGCTGACGAGACCAGTACCGGCTGGGACCGGTCCAGGCCATGATCGGCCCTCCAATCCAAAGGGCACGCACCCATCAGCGTCGTAAACATCAGATAACGTGTTTGAGTGATGATGATTACTCGGTGGAGCGCAATGATGAGGGGGTGATATCGGCGCTGGATAAATTGCGAGTCGATGGTGAACCAGTGGTGGAGACTGACTCCTCGTGTCGTACTGGTGCGAATGAGGAGGACCGGTGGAACGAGACTGGGGTGTACCGGGGCAGTGGTGGGTGCTGCCAAAAAAACTTACGACGAGAGAGGAGACGGGAGAGATCGAGGAGTCACCTATTTCTATTGTTTGCAACCGTCACTGTATTTATTGCACTTGCGTTCTCACCAGGTAATTCGTCATGATTTTGTTTCACGGGGGGTGGGGTATGCGGGGTAATGGGTACAACGGACAGAGTCGGTATTTTGGGGTTGCGAAGGTGTTGGAGGGGATTGTGAAAGTTGAAAAGTTGAGAATTGGAGGCTTGAATTGGAACATTTTGGGGGGGATTCAGTCGGGGCTGGTAAAGGGAGATGGGAGACTTTTGAAAGGGCCAAATTGGCATTTTTGGGATTCGAATTGAAAGTCAAAAGGCTCGGATTGAAATTTTTAGAAGAGGTAAATTGATATTTCCAACGTTCAAATCGCGATTTTCAAGTTTACAAGTTACATTTTCGAGAGTATGAATTTGAGACTTTTAGGGGGTTTAAATTCAAATACTCATGTTTCAAATGCAGATTTTTACGGCTCACGGGGAGATCTCTAAGTCTCTAAGTAAGATGCTCAACTCTGGAATTGAGATTTCACAGCGAAAAACTGAGACTTTTGACAGTCTCAAGTTTAAACTTCTAGAAATCAATTGATGATTTCCAAACGTGTCAATTAGCGATTTTCTTCAAGTCTTGAATCAGTAGCTAATGGGAGAACAATTTAAGTCGACTTACCTTATTTTCATCGAAAGATTATCACTGTATAATCACTAAAAGAAAAAACTGAAATTGTTTATTTGGAACTATAAAAAGATTTAGGTTGAGATTAATAAGTGACAAAGTCATATTTTTAAGTCTGAAATTGACATTTTCAAATCTAAAACTGAGGCTTTCGAGCATTTAAAATTCCCACATTCGGAAGTCTCAAATCAGAAACAAAGCTGTAAAACAATTTACACCGACTTAGTTTATTTTTTCTAATGTCGGAATTAAAGCGCTCCTTAACGAACTCTCAAAGTTGTCCAACTGAGGAATAAGTTAATTCTAGACATAAATTGAGTCTCACGATTTAATTGACTAATAGAGTTTGGTTTAACCGGCCAAGGATTGATAATCAATATACCGACAGGTTTCGAAAAGAGGTAACTAGGAAATAATTACAAATATCGATATTGTGCAATTCAATTTGAGAAACGCTTGATTTGCATCTAAAAAACGATTAAAAGAAGATAAAATGACGAAAAAATGGGATAGATTCTTAATATCCTATAGGCACACGGCGATTTAAAGTATTCCTCAGCAGAAAGCAAAGTTCATTGGCTAATTATACATTAATGATATTATTGAGAATTGGAATTGGCAGTGCAATTCCAATTATATTGTCAATAGAACACTGAATAAACGAAGTGACCGTCTATTTTTTGGTCTGTGTCTATCTGTTGGTCTGTTTAACCCTATCGCAATGTCAAGAGTCTCGTTAATGTCTTGATCGATCGAATGACGATGAGACGGCGATGGGGAGCTGGGTTGGGGGGGATTTTTCGGGCAATTTTTAAACTGCAATAAGCGGCCCACCAGGCGTGAGACAGTTGACGCAGCTCGCTTGTCGCTAACGAAATAGTCGTGAATATCGTTCGCAGACACTTTCGAGCCGCGCCCACGTACTCAATGCTATTATTTATCCCCATGTCTGCGCTATGCCGGCTGCCAAGTGTATTTTTCGCGCGCTATAACACACGGCTTCTATACTCAAAATGAGCGGACGTCTGATGTCCTCGGGTGTAGACGTTATACCAGACGTCTCGTATGAAATTTACCCCTCCTGTCTTTCTCCGAGTAATGCGCGGAGAATAATCGGTAGGCAAAATTGTCAAGGGCTGTTGGTTATATTGCAAGAGGCAGTATTAGCATTAGGGAAATACTACGACTCATTTCTCGGCGCAGGTTTTGTCCAGATATTTTTCGATCGATAATGACTTTGAACTGTTGCGTGAAAAATTTAACTAAAAATATCGAGATTTTTGGTATTTTCAGGGGATGTTTCAGAAGGCTTTACCATTAGAGTGCAATCAATTATGCCGACTGGAAAACAATGGTCCAAGTTATCCCATATTATTATCCCATAAAATTGAAATTGTGTCAATCTTTTCGTGGTATTTTTTAGAATACTCTGTTGAAAGTTTTTGTCCAATATTTCGGGTACACTTTTCGAATATTTTTAGGACATTTAAAGCGTACGGAAATATCAAGGAAACATAGAATTTCCATTCTGTCATGAAGTTTATGAAAAGCTAGGAAATTCTTGTAAATATACCATTATCATCATTTAAAAAATCACTAGATGGTGATGATAAATATTCACAGTTTAATTGGACTTGAACAGAATTTCAATTATCTTTGACAGCGTAGGATAGACCTTATTATGAATATTGTTCCCTAAATTATTCCAATTTCTTTAAATGTTTATTCGTATTTTTATTGAGTGCAGCTATCAATAGAAAACACTTTCTGAAAATATTTTTCGAGTGTAATTTTTAATTACAAGCAAACCTGGGGACAATAGCAGCGGGGAAATAAGTGGATGTATTTCTCTTGCATTTCTAGTTATCTTTATAGGCTTTTTAAGACTCGGTGTATAAGAAATATTTAATGTTTTAATGCTGCAATAGCTCCTATGATTCGCTTGATTGAAAAATTGATGAATTTTGACTGCCTTAATGGTTTTCGGGTGGTCCTGCCTCCCGCAGCAATCGATTGAATTCATCGGGTCAATTGATCTGGCGATTCCCAGAATCTATCATCGAGTGATCTCACATTAGTCTGCCCTGGCAACAGTAATACAGTTTTTATTACCCGGCGAAAAAAAAAAGTTTCTAGTTCTTTGTGACATTCTTGAATGCACTCATTTTGTTATACTAACGTCTAACGAGAAGCAAATCCTGGACATGAGGGAACTTGTCACTCATTTTAAGAGTTTTTTTTTCCTGGGCAGTCATAGAAAAAATTTCTTGTCTTCACTTCTGCCACTCAAATCTGATATAATTGTTCTCAAATTGAATCAAATTTTCTCTCCATTTGTGAATATTTGACTCAGTTTTATTTCCGGTTCATAAATAATCGATTTTGTATTCATAAATAACGACCGGCAAAGCGTAATTTACATTAAAATTTATTTATTTTTAATTTTATGTAGTCAAAATTGGTAACTTGGTTTTGGAAATTAGAAAGTCTTTTTTAATCTGTGCAAATTTTAGATGGAAATGTATGGCTAGATTGCAAGCTAAACATGTGTGCAAGTACTTTATAATATTCCCTCCTTACTTGAGTATTATTATTTCTGCGAACTCACGCAGACACACGCAGAACTAAATTTTCCCTAAAAATTACGAAACTCACAGTTCATCAGGCGATCGCAGAATCGCATTAGAAAAGATAAGTGACGGTATTTAATTTTTTTTCAGACGATAAGGCTAAAAATTACCAAACGTTCCGGAAAAGTTTCTCTTCGGAATGACGGAAAAACTACGTTATTTTAATTGAACATCTCTCATCGTGTAATTAAATAAATAAATGGAGAGGATGATCTAGTTGTTATTCAATCAAAGAAGTTTCAGTTTTTCTCGGTTTGAGGAAGGAAGCGAAGGAATGGATAGACTCTGTCGCTCGACAACATTAATGTGTTTACAATTATTTATACCCTCGGTCTACAAGAGGGGGAATTATAAACGTCGTGAGTATTTTTTAGCACACTCTTTTCGTATACGTTGGGACCGCCCAAGGCGTTTGTTGTATATCACTGAATCCACTTCGATTCGAGAAAAGAGAGGAGCCGGCGGCGGAAGCCCCAACCTCTTAAATTTAGACATTTTATACAAACTGCTCACAAGTTGTATTCTTTCTATAGTTTTTAGAGATGTTTGGATTGGGTTTGAATTCATCTCGTGTGATGATTTTTCAGCTGAATCCTTCGGAAGTTGGCGGTGAGTGGAGGGCTAAATAGGGTGTGAGCATTGATTGGAATGGGGAATGGTTGAAAAATGATGAAAGTCAGTTTTAGATATTTGGAACAGTTCAGAGTTTTTTTTATCAAAATGGTCGAATCAATTGAGGCCCCTTTTTTACAATGAAAATACAAATACAAAACGTCGTTTTAAGCTTTCAAAGTTTTAATCAAAGTATTTAATGTAAAAATGATTGCCGTACGGAGGTCAATATGTAGAAGAAATTTGAAATAAAGAAGTGGCTAGACGTTGGATAGCTCACTTGGAAGAGCACCTGATGTATAATCTGAAGGTCCCATTTTCGAAGTCCGCTCTGGACTAATCAGTTTTTCAGCAAAAATTTCTTGTCAATTTTACATTGAGAATAATGCAGGATCTAATCCTACCTATTGCAAATCCTCTCCAATGGTTTCCAAAAGCTTCTGAAAAAATCCAAAAGCTGAAGTTGCTATTTTCAGTCGGGTTGCCTCAAATGGAGACTACCGAAAGTTTCGGGAATTATTCTTATTATTATTATTATTATTCGGGAAAGTTTTGGGAATTATTTTTTAGTCCACTTCATCTTGTTTTGTTTATCAAAAATTACTATACTGAATCGGTGAAAAAACACTTCCACTTTTTCAAAATTCGGTTAAAATGAATTGAACATTGGAGTCTCTTCAGTTTCGCCGTCTGTCGCTATGTTCATATAGTTATCTTTAATTTTATATTCTTTCCTCGTACTTCTTTGCTCATTAAATGCTAAACGTATTTATACCAGTATTTTTTAAATGTCCAACAAGTTACTTGTTCAAAGTACGTTTTGCTACTGACAAAAAGTAATTATTTTTTGAGTGTATAAAGAGAACTACTAAGCTCAATATTTACTTTATTTGGAGAAGAAAATAAAATGTCGTCGGCTGGAAAAATAGAATATGGGGAATTCGAAGATTTTTGTCTTATCCCTTGGTAGGGCCCTGACAAGGTCACTCGAATAGATGTTGATTGGATCGACCAAAATCCAAATCTAATAATTTGGGTCGACGCACCTTAAGATCGTCCCTTCTCCTGTTTCTTCGAAAAATTCCCTTTCTTTCCTTTTAAATCGTCTCAGCGGGTATTTTGAGACTTTCTTTTCATCGCAAGTATAAAGGGGTTTTAACTCGATCGAGAGAGGCGCCACGAGGGGTAAGGGATTTTTTATTCCAAAGAATCCTCGATTTGTCTACTCTCACAGACGCATTCCAGAGTGTAGTGAACCGAAAGATCAAATATTTCTTTTGTATTCAAATAAGAACATCTTGTTACCTTTTTTTTTCGAATTAAACTTGAAAGAGGTTTTTCTGAGAATTTTGTCTGGGCACGAAAATAAAGTTAATCCAATCAAGAAGTTGGCTTAAATATTTTAGGAATGAAATTCGTGACCATTTTCGGCAGAAAATTTCCATAAACTATGTGAAAATTTTTCTTCAATGATGCATGTTTGAAAATATCAAAGAATTTCGTCGTCAACATTTTACAAATTAGTTTCAAAAATCAATGGTTAAAGCAAAATGGAGACTTTCTGAAGTTGATTCGAAATAGTAGTTCTCAAATAAAAATTTGTTTTTTTTGTGCACTCCCGCCTCTTATTCACTGCAAAGAATTCCCGAGAAGACATCACATCTCTCGAAACTACACCACAAAAATACCAATTTAGAAATAGACAAATTAAATCCTCAACACTCTACAAATTGTCTAATCTTTAAAATAGAAAAAGTGAAAATAATTACGACAACAAGACGAGAAGAAAAAAAAATAAAACAAGTTAATTGCTAGAGAAGAGAGGACAGGCATCTGGGAAAACGTGCTTAGGTGGTATAGAGCAAAGAGGTAAAGTCAGGAGTGGGTGGGATGGCAGTATAAGTGGGGAATGAAGGCGCAAGTGAGGGCACTGAGAGGGAAGGTACAACCAGTACACAGCAATGGGTATGACAGCTGGCTGTCACGGCTAGTGCCTCGACCATGTGCGCTCACCAGTCATCGTACTTTATATCTACACTCATTCGAGGCTGCATTTTCCCCATGTCACCCTCATTTGCCATCGCATTGCGTGTATGTCTCTCTTCTCTCGTTTGTTACTTTCTTCTTCTTCTTTCTCTCCTTCTTTCGTTGGGTTTTTTTCGTCCTCTTGTTAGGTGAAAATTAACCGTCTCCCTAGTGATGAACGCAAACACTTGACATTCAAGGGCACTCGGAGGTCCTTTCGAGTGTCAAGTCCTTGGGGTTGAATTAGGTATGAGACCTAGAGAATTAATTGAAAAGAAAAACAATGGAGATTTTTTTTTAATATCAATTGTTTGGGGTTTTTAAAGGAAAGTTTTAATTCATTGTATTTTTTACGAATAGAGACGTGAACAGGCGAGTATTACCCAAATTTTGTAAGCCAAAATTTTTCGTTCCGTTTTTGTTAATTTTAAGTTCATATTTTTAATGGAATTTTAATAATTTTTTTATTGAAAATTTTCAATTTGATAAAATATCACTGGAAACCAAAGATTTCTATTTGTTAGGAACAATGTTTGGTAATCAGTATTATTTGGGAAATTTTGATTCGTTGAAAATTTAGTTTAATTTTGTATTAAATATTTGTAATGCGGCTGAGAATTTGAGAAATTTAGGAAATTTTCGTTGCTCTACGACTCAACAATTTTCGGACGTGAATGTAAAGAAATTCCGCTTTTCCAGCAATTACTTTTAAACTGTAGATGAAATTTCGATTCATCTTAACAGTACAGATTTCTAAGGATACATTTTGAGAGAATTATCACCTTATTTTCAAAAATATATGTTTTCCTGTGGAATTTGTTTGTTTAATATTCGTACTGGGATCATCAGACCTTTCATTTAGAGTTCTTCGAGTCTAAATATGATTTTAACCACTTGACATTCGAGGGCACTCGGAGGTCCTTTCGAGGGTCGAGTCCTTGGTGTTGAATAAGGTAGGAGACCTAGAGAATCAATTGAAACGGAAAATAATGGATTTATTATTTTTTTCACTATCAATTGTTGGGTTGTTTTTTAGTTAAGTGGCAGGTTTTAATTCATTAGACTTTATTCATGAATGAAGAACTGGATTGCAAATGCGCTATGAATTCCATTCAATTTCCTGCTCTTAAACTTCTTTTAGTACCAATTTGTAGTAATTTTTCTGGAATTTTTATTAGCATATAATTTTACGAAAGTTCTAATGAATTTAGTTATAAGAAATCCCAATTCGCGGAGAAAATCTCTAGAAACTATGGATTTTTCAGTGCATTAATTTCGAATAAATTCTTCAATAAGAATTGATTTGCTTCCCCCACACGTTTCAAACAATTCCTCTACATTAAACGAAACATCAATAAACCGTCATCCATCTAGACTGAGAAAATTTTTCAAGAAAAATAACTTACCCGCTCAGTAGAATGTATTTCCCGCTTGATGAAAATCACGTAAATTTGTCTCTAATTTTCTTTGAACCTGTCAAATTGTACTGAGTCTTTAGGAAATATCTCTCCAACAGTTAAAATACCGGACAATTATCAACGGCTTAGGTAATTTTTACTAAAAAAATTTGTTCAAAATTCGTTCAATGTTCGTTCAATTAAAATTATTTAGAATTTCAAAATTTTGATTATAATAATTATTCGTAGTAGCTCCAATTGTTGCGATAGCCTATCATTCTTACAAATCGCTATTTTGTACAGTCCACCGATGTAGGTTGAACCATTTGTCAATGACTGCTTTGAAAACCCTCTCATACAGACATACCCATTGGAATAAAGTGAGAGAATCGATTCGCGATATCACTCCCAGCTCCTCCCTCCCACCCTCCAGAGATAGCATCTCAATCCCGTAATTGCGAGCCACGAGTTCCCTAACATTACGATCTACGGAGTAATCCCTCTAATGCGATGTGTTTGGCTTTGCAGACATTCTGATATAAAATACGGTGCGAGAGTCTTGAAATTTTGGCACAGATATTTGCGAATTTTTGATAATTGAACAAATATGTAATTGAGGTGAAATGTGCACTGAGAGAAATTGTCTGTAAAAATGACCAAACTCATGCTCAGGAAGGAAAATAATGGCTCTGTAATTTTTATTAAGTAATAAACATATTTTGCCGTTGCGGTCCGGTAATTTCCTTCGAACGACCAGTTGACACCTATGGTTCGGACGACAATGCCACACGAGTGAAAACTCCATTGCAAACGACCGCACAGTCTATTTTTTGTCACTAGACCGGTAAATTGCGATTCTAATCTCGCTTTGCTCCATTAGATCGCGGTTTTCCATTTTCCTGCACGAGGGACCTTAACTGAATTACTCATTTACTTACTCTATAATTAAGTGGCAGCATTGCTCTAAAATAAAGTCGTTTTTGACGGATTTAGGAAAACAAATTTTTTCGTCATACGACATGATTCCATCATTTCAAATGATTCCACTGCTTCGTAATCAATATCAGAAGAAATGGCATACTTGAAAAGATTTCAGAAGAGACTTTTTCTCTCAAAATTGCAGTTTTGGATAGAAATCACTCAAAAATTAGCATGTCACGTGAATAAATGATTTATAAAAATTAAAAAATTACCCGTAAAGGGTAATTACCCTTTACCCTTTACCCTTTACCCGGGATTTACCCTTTAAAGTTGGCTTGATGTAAAAGAATACGAAGAAATATTATTTCACTTTTGTTTCCACTGATGGACTCTTCAAAAATGTACTGATGACGCAAATCTCAATCGATTGATTTGAATTTAGATTTACACATATAGAATATAGACGTAAATATAACTGAATGGAGCTGCATATAAATCGTCTTTTTAAGGTCTTTGAAATTTTCTTATCAAAATGCAAGGTAGTAATCAGTATTTGGATATTCCATGATTTAGTTAAATATTATTATTTCTTCGATTTTTTCACCCCGGCCAATTTGATCAATAAGAATTCAAAATTAAAAAATTTATAAGTTTCGAAAAAAGTCTTTATTCATATACACATATACAGGGTGTTAGGCAATGACCCGACTTCCTTTGAAGGGTCGGTGGGCCAAAAAATCGCAGATTTCGGGAAAAATGTAAAAAAAAATTATTTAACGGATTTTTTTATTTTAAAGACTGAAATTTAACAGAAAAACGTTCAATTAAGATATATTTTTATGCCATAGGTGCCCGTAATCACGCGATTCTAACCTCGCTTCGCTCGGTTAAATCGCGGATTACGGGCACAATAACATAAAATATTGTATGGAACTTATATCACATTCCTGGAAAAGGATAAAATGAGGATACCAAAAATATATCGTAAGTGAACGTCTTTCTGTCAAATTTCAATCTTTAAATTAAAAAAATCCGTTAAATAAATCTTTTTTTACATTTTTCTCGGAATCTGTGATTTTGTTTCCACCGATCCTCCAAAGATAGTCAGGTCATTACCTAACACCCTGTGACTGGACTTATTATGTATGTATAATTTTTGTTAATCGGTTGAAGGTACATCCTGAACACATTTCAAGATCTATCTCTCTAAAGATTATCCCAGATCAATTAAAAAAATTTTCAGTTCCTGTCGAAATTTTAGTATGGTCTCCCGTATTTAATCAGTCTTTGATTAAAAATTTAAGTAAGTTGCGGATTACGTATCTTTTTGCTGCTTGAAGCTCTCTAATTGTATCAAATTTTCAATGATATCCCAAGTGTCATGATTTTTTGACCAAAATCAACTTTAGTATTCCTCTGCTGAATATGATTACGATAATCTGCGAATAATTTGCTCTTGGACAAGTAGGTTTGTAATTTGTCAACAAACGCACCGCTTGGAAAATTTCTCAATGCAAAATATCTTCTATTGGGAACGTGCAACCATTCGTCTGGTGAATTAGCATGTGCCCCAAAAACGAGGTCAATTTCTTCATGACAAGAAACTGATTTCTCAAAACAAGTCTAGTTGAATGAATTTATTTGATAGTTATTAACCTCAAATCCGGAATATTTTGTTGTAAGGACCATTTGACTCGATTTCAGATGTAATTACCTTGTATTAAATCAATTGCCCTTATATTTTAGAGAAGGACAAAATTTCGTGACGTAAGTTTTTTGTTTCGGTGCGAGATTTTTTCCTCCTAACAATTTTCAAGAGATAAGTTTCTTGATAGAGGTCAAGTAAAGTAAAGTAAAGACATACTTATCATGAAAACTACTTCTAGACTGCCAGATTATGTTCTTTGTGTTCGCGCGGTTGTGTGTGTCGCATTTTTAATTGAATGTCAAATTTTCCGTTCAAATGTGACAAATTTTGTAGTAAAATACGATAGTTTAGCGGTGGAGAATGAAATTGGAGAATATTATGGTTGAATTCAACTTATAAATCTGTTGTCTTGACACCTTGCCGGGGGGATTTATTATAATACAAAATCTAAATAAGTTTTCCATAAATGCACCTCAAGAGAAGTGTCAGAATTTAGTTTGTGCATTTTTTCTCGTCGTCATTTTAACGGAAGACATTGCAGTCGAAGCCTGAATGTCATGTAAAAAACAATTTCTTTCTCAGTACCGTCTATGAAGTTTTTTACAATTTTTTTTTATTAAAGGATTCGATTTTTTCTTCTGGTTTTCTCTCGCGCGTGTTTTACCTAGTGAGCAATAAGGTCGATACGGCCCTGTAGTGTGTCCTTCGATTCCGTCCAAGTCTTGTTCGCCGGGGGGTGTATTGCAACCCGCTGGGGGTGGGGCGAGGGGGCATAAAGGGCCTTTTTAGCTGTTGTGGTTGACGCTTTACACCAGCATGAAAGCAACGAAACTTCGACCTATTGTTTGTCATTGTGGTTGAGGAATATGTGGGGTTCCACTGGCCGGAGGGAGTTTTGCTGGCATCATGGTGGTGGTGAACGCCGGCGATTGGTCGCTCGGGGGTTGCGTAATGCAGCCAACACTGAAGCGAAATGTATAGTTCGACTTGGCTGGCAGGGCGTTGACTTCGAGAACGATTCAACGGTGGAAGAGTTGAGGAGTTTGTTTGGAGTTGTTTGGTTTTTTTTTAATGTGTATCCTTTTATTGGATGAGTAGAGGATATACCGGGGTTGTTCCATAGTTTGATCTAAAATTATTTCCAAGTTTGAGGAAGTTCAAACTTGCTTTAACACCGGGAAAACAATTCTTAATTGGAGAAAATTGAAGTCAAGTCGAGGATTTTTTTCCTCTGCGTGATTTAGAAAGAAAAATAAAATTATTATTATCTTTATTCTGGATCGGTTGCTCCAGGAATATTTCGGATATGCTAGGAAAAACGAGCTGTTTTTTTTTTCAAATCCAGAATGGAATTTGTTTGTTCTTTGAATACCATCACTTGAATCTCTCCTATATCTTAAGTATATATCAGTATTATTTCCGGGTGAAGTGGCGAATATATTTTTAAATTGACGAATGCTATTTTCCTCTGCGTTGATTGATACTTGGAGAGTGGATTTGGATGACCTCTGCTGCCCTATAGATCGTACTCCTTCCCCCGACTTCCCGGGGTTTCCGCGGGGTTCATCGATCGCCCCCAATCATCTACAACTCGGTTGTCCTTTTATCAAATTATTTCGGCGAAACTCTGCAGCGATTGCGATGGCAATTCCCCCGGGGGATTTTTTCTACTCGCCAAAGGTGTTCAGAATGAACCTCTTCATGTACATTTTCTAGGTCGCATGACGCAGCAGGGAAGGTCAGGATTGGTTCAAGTCCAACGAGTTGTTTCTATAATTAGCAAATTTCCGCGCCAGCCACGCCACAACTGGGGGTCTATCATCAGTGCCAAGTATTCGTTTATCTAGACTCCTCGCTAGCCAGTGCTCATCGGATCTAAAAAAATTTAATGATACCGGGGAAAATTAAAGAATGTCAACTTCAGAAAAAAAGGTTTTGTTTTCTGCAAAAAAACAATTGTTCAATAAGGCCGAGGGAGGCGCAAGCGGATCGTGGGTAATAGTCAATATCTCCGGATTCAATAATAGGATTTCGATGAATTAGGCTTTATCGTCAAGCATGCAAAAATAGCTTGGAAATGAGCAGGATGTCGAGAAATTCCACCAGTTTATTGCCGAGTTATTCGCAACTAAAGACGTTCCGTTTTGTCCCCATCTCCCTTATCATTTTTGGCATAATATGGGAATCCGATTTTTAAGTGAATATACTTCTAAATCGCCATAGTCTTGCTCCAACATACGTTGTTAGAAATTTTATTAGACCTTTAGAGGGTCCATTTCAGAAATTTTAATCACACATAAGTTTCATTGAAAATTCTGAATTGTGTAGAAAAATTAATTAAAACTGCATATTTTAGGTAAATCAGGAATTGTCCCTGGAGATTGATAGAAAAATAAAAAACTCCGATAAACATAGGGTAATATTGTTTTGAGTAACACGAAATGAAATTAGAGGGCAACAAAATCAGGAAGTCCAGATTTCACTGAAAATGGAGCACGGGATATTCTTATTTAATGGGAAATTTAAATGCATTGAGAAATTCTGGTCTTCGCGCTGTTTCAAATTTGCATATTTCACTGAATTTTCAGTGAACCCTGAAATTTCATAATTTGCTCCCCCTTAAATCGCATTCAGTGTCACTCTGTTGAAAATGAAGTTGTGACTGTTCGTGAAATTTCTTTGTTCTCTAATACTGTAGAGTAAGTCAAGAAAAATATATATCGCTCCCAGTGTAGTCCATCGACTGATGTGAAGCGTAGGAAGATCGTCAAACTGTGAGTGAAGATTCACTGGCATTATTTCATTCGATCTTTAATTTTATTTCACAAACACTTCCTAGACGCTACTCGTAACATTGTGGAGTTTATGGTTCACACAATTCGTATAATTGTTTATTTCAGTAGTGATCAAACCTCAACAGCTATATAACCGTTTATTTCCATGAAAATTACAGCACTTCTTTGAAATCTCACCGCAATTGTAGGAGATAAAATATTTTGATCTACAGCGAAAATTCCTCAATACATACTAATGTTTGCTATCTTATGGGATAACAAGCTGTTTCCACAGTCTGACTGGTGCCAACTCGTTTCGATGCGATTTTGATTACGCAGATTATGTTCCTTGACAGGTTCAGGGATCATTCTCAATGATTTACCAATGTTTCTCGACAATCGGGTGGAACAACGAGTCATCAATGGTTCAATAGATCGCATGAACTTGTGAGTAGTTCTGAGAAGTTGAGAAAAGCTAGACGAGACTGTGTATTGGGAGAATTTCATCTTCATACGGAGATGAAATTTTATTTATTTCTTTTTTACGCAATATGAGCAAAATTCAGAGAAAATTATTCAGCAAATTTTATTGTTCGAAATGTAGTTTGAGGAGTTACATACAGTTATAATTTCCAAAAAAATCGATAAAAAGCATTTGAAATGTTGAACGCATTTGTATAAAAATTGTGTTCTTAAAGTCGGTAGGCAAGATTTCTCGAAATCGGCTAAACCGAGTAGTCTCAAATATTACCACAAGCTTGTTAACTATATTTTTTAGTAATTATGCGAAGATTGTTTTCTCTCCGATCAATATTTTCCATTTTATGAACATGTTAAGGCTTCAATTTTCGTCCGAAATCGAATCCGTTGTTTTGATAGGCCGCGATTTTGTCTAAAATTATTATTTCGGTAATTTTTGCGATTAAATACTAGATAATGTATTGAATTGGCGAAATTAGTTCGGTTTTCTCATTTGAGATGATCCACTCCGGAAATATCGTGCTCACCGCAAGATGTTTTTTTGCGGAGCTCTGAGAGATTGGCTGCATCAAAATTTGTGATAATTATTTCGAGAAATAAAAAATACGGGAATGTAGTTGTAATAATACGTACGCAAATTTGTAAACAGATAAATCAAATAGTCTGCGCGGAAAAATTCTTGAAAATTGTTTTTTTTGGGCCTCTTACCCGTAACCCCTTAAGGCAAATGACACCTTAAAGGGACCTTTACTATCATATATCTGTTCCCCGCAAAATCAATGAATGGCAAAATTAACTCATTAAAAAAAAATGTAATTTCACTTTTTCATTATTGAGGTTTTTTTCGTGATTGTTGCGTTCATCCAATAGAGCAAAATCCGAGCGTATTATTGTGTCTGAATGGTCAAAGCGAAGGGACGAGACAACACACATAAGCTGGGTAACATTCAAAGGGAATGAAACCGAGCATTTTGGTTTCACAGACAACACCAAACCACATCGAAATGTCTACACATGCTAACGTGACTCGCAGGATTTTATTGCAACTCAATGGTTCACGTTGGGGTCCATTTAACCCCATTTCGGGGTCACGGTCGGTATCTACTATTCTAACTGGCAAATTCACTTTGGCTCGATTATTGAAGTCGATGCATGAAATTCATTGCTTCTGAATGGAAACGTTGCAATCATAGCAATTCAAGTATTCAGATTAGATGACCGACGACGGTGGCCGAGTTGGTTAAGGCGCACGGCCGGACGGCGGAGCCCGCGTGGAGCGGGTTCGAGTCCGGCTTGGGGCGTGGGATTTTTAA